>JAQFXU010005321.1:0-11860 GCA_034693705.1 Spatulosminthurus flaviceps | reverse complement strand
CAAAAATCATCCTCAAAGTGGAAACAGTTTGTTTCTAGAATTGTGTCACGTAATCCAGTGTAAATTGATTTAATTAATGAATGGAGATTTTACTATTGATCTACCTATATAATATTAAAAATTATTATTACTGACCTGGGTAACATGAGCGTAAATATTCAGCTGTGGCTTTACCTGTACTAAAACATTGATCATCTTCAAATCAATTAAGTATAAGCTCATGTGTAAGTAAACGAATTTCACAGCAAGAGCAAAGACATGGGGATGGTACGTGTATGTCGTTTGAGCCATTTATTGCGTATGGCTTTACCCTGTTTTAGAAATGAAATATTAGCCAATAAATATCCATTTCAGGGTCAGCATCACACAGCTGGTAGGTATAGGTATAGCTTACAGAACATTTATTTCATGCTCACGTCAAAATTACACTTGTCCGGGAGACAACTTTAGAGATGAGAATACTTTAGCTACAAAATTTTGAAATTCGTCACCATAAACAATTATAATTTATATACGAGTAAATGGATGCTTATGCTTACCCATGAATTTTACTCATATCACACAATGGAATAAAAATCTATTGTAATATTTGTGAATATTAAAATTTCCTTGTTTTCGCAATGCAATTACAAATTTTTCCTCTTATTCAATATTATCATACTCCATGATTCTGAATTAATATTACATGATTCTGAGGGTGATAAGGAAAACCTGACCAGTTACCAGTACAAGTTAGGTCCTTTGCTATTTATTATATGAGAAGCTTTTAACACACAACTACCCGTAACGGGGCACTGGAATTGGCGATTTTTCGAGAAATCATCATTACTACTTGTTTATCTTGGAAGCAGTATACAATACCCGTTACACTGTATAATACAGTAATACAGTGTAACGGGTAATAATATGTACACCCTCGGAAAAATTTCTTTTACTAAGGATTTATCTTTGCATTGCAAACAGATTATGTATCTGTCACAAAGCACAGGTCTCTCCGTCTACTTCATTGACCGTCTCAACTTAATTATTTTGCTGTGAAAAGAAAGGTTTTTCCTTTTCCCAAAGGAAATCATTACATTGTACTTGTAAATTTTTAAAAGAAACTGGCCTTTTTGCAGGCTAAAGCTCCTAAATCTCAGAATTTGCGATTCTATAGATACTTTCTTCTCTATATCGAAAAATCTCAAGACTATTTCAATGCAATCGAAACTACAAATTTCAATGGGCATTTCCTCGAAATTATTTCAAATTTAAATATTCAAATATGATCCGGCTCGGATAAAATTCTTATCCTATCTGTTTCATGCATCATTATCATCATTACCCGTGCATCCCTAACCTGTCAAATCCGAAAGTTTGGAATGAGGAACTAATAAGAATTATACAATCATATTCGAAAATTTTCGGATGTGTCTGAATCTCATCTATTGGGACATCCGATCGATGAAGAATGTTATATGTGTTTGGGTATAGCCTTCATGTTTAATGTACGGTATAACATATAATATTTTCATTTTAAATGACTTACTTGGTGAAAATACTGCCATGAATTCCAGGACTATTGTTAAAAAGTCGGATTTATTCGAATATATATACATATAATAATATATAATGTTTATTAATTCCTTTATTATTATCTTACGAACATAGGAAATAATACAAATAGAAACTCCCGGGTATTCATTGATTTATTTTAAAAGGAAACATCCTTACAATCTGTATTAATTACTCATGTCAACCGCAGCATAAAATCTTGCGTAAACTTTCCCACAAATAAACAGCACGTGTATGGATTCTAATCAATTTTTATACCATTAACCTTCCTATCCACACGGATGAAAATGAAATTATACTTCCTTTGTCTCCCTTATAATTGTTTGTAATACTATATGTAACATGTAACACGATCAATTTGAATATTATCGGATCAATACACTTTATACGATACGTTGACAACAACTTTTAATAAATTATTTTGTCTACTATTATCGCAGAGCAAAGTTTTAAATTGCTAATTGACTTCTCCTTCCCAATCATAAGGCAGCACGAGGCTCGTAAATTAATTCCACCTAATCCTATTGTCAATCTGGTTTCGAATTTCTAATATTTCTCCTTGAATAGAAATTCTGCGTTTATCCATAACTTTTACCTTTATTTGTATGTAAACTGCGAAAGTAGTACGTGTAGAAACTAAATATAAAATGTGTGAATTTTAACATGAACAATTAAGATAGGCATTTAACATAACAACCTCTACTACATGGAAATGCGGGGGTGTGTCAGCTTATCAGATCTTGATTAAGTAATGACGCTCCTATGCCTCTAAAAAATATGATTATTACGGCAATATTTTTGTAAACATATCAAGAACTTGGACTTTATTTGTGGCTCTTCTCCGTAGCAGAGCAACATATACATTGTGGAAAGTTTATTTTTTGATTAATCACTTACAAATTACTTATATACATTGCCCACGGATGTTATTTTTGCATTTAATTTCCATACACATAGAAGAAATCAGTACAATAATTTCATTGACAGTTATTTACCAGTACTCCTATAAGCGTTTGTTAGTTAATAATGATTCGTCTCACACGAGGCTTTTGCGTATGGAAGGAATTCCAAATATTTAAATTGTATCACTAATATGTATTACTACATGAGTGCGTATACATACTACTAAACATATTTGTGCTTTGTGCGTAGTAAGGGAATACAGATGATAATTAAAATGTTCCTCACAACATATTCTATTAAAAAACTTCTTAGTTACAAGATTCATGAGCTATAGCATTACTACTAGACACAATAAATTTATTTTTATTTTAACTCATTTCTGACTCAGACTAGTATGTGTAATTCATTCATTCATCGAAGCATTAAAGTATTTGTAAGACTCCACTCAATAAATTATTATTTGGAGTAATAGTATTGTGATAACAATTGAGCTGAAAATTTAAAATGAGCAAGTTGAACGCAGTAAAATCTAGTCTTGAGTGACTTTCAGGCCTAAATATATTTAAACGGGAGTCGGCATTTTTCCTATCTAAAAGTTTAAAAGGGAAAATATTGTTTTTCCCTAATCAGATGATATTGTTTTTAGTCTGGGAAAATGGATGAAAGAATGGGGGAATGCTGGGGAATTTCCCCAGCATTTTAAATAAAGTAAAATTTTCCCTTTTCCATTTATTATATTTGTTGCCTTGCATTTTAAGTAAGGAGATTTGGAAGTAAGTCTAAGAAATCCTTATATGAGCTCATCATCTGGAAAGACGGAGGATTTGTAATAATTTTCTGTAGTAGACACACGTATATTTAGGTACATGTATTTACTCTGTATAGGAAAATCCAGGACGCCAGCATAGTATTTGCATATTGTAAAGCATTATTCTGATTTTAATTCATTTCCCTATCATCCATGGCTTTGTAAATTTTATGATTGGTACTTGCGTAAGTTGACAAAGAGGCCTTATTGTCTTTTCATAATAGAATGATATAGTTTGCTCATTGTCCCTCCACTTATACCCTTCCTTAAGATGAAGCTGCTGCTGTATTATTTTAGTACATTTAGCTTGAGAGGAAAAATGCTCACGCGTGTCTTTCTTTAGGTACGTGTGTTTATGTAGGTATAAGATTTGTACATATATTGTAAGTACATGGAAAGATAAGCAATAAGTTCATATGTTTACATAAATTATGTATGCATATGTACTTGCATTGAAGGGGTATAGTAAGGAATTTTAAAAAGTTTTGTTCTTAGGATAATAGTATTATGAGGTAAAGGTCAATTAAATATTTGTGACCCCTTCATTACTAAGGATTTTATGTCTCGCGGAAACATCATTTCGTGGGACTTGTTGTGAGTGAGCGAGGAGACACTATATATAGATATATGTATATATAGAACAGTGCAAATTAACTTATATTACTACACATTATTACTCACAGGCATTTTTGATTGAGGGAGCATATAAGGAAGGGCTTACTGGATTTGTTCGTAGGTGCTTGCTTACACAGTGTTAATCAAGATTATTTAGGAAATTAACAGTTGTGACTGTTGTGAGGCTTAAAGTGGTTGAAATTTCTGGAGTGCCTTGAATATATACATATAGCTAAGTATTATCATTATATATATATGTACTTGATGTAGGGATCGGATGTTACTTATTGTAGTAGTTCCAATAATATTAGTTGTTTTTAGTTAAATATTTTGTGGGATTGTCCCCTGGACATTGACTATGCCTACTACTTCTACTTTACACCTGTTTCTACCCAATGCAATTTTCATTTAGAGCACTGTCAGTGACAAAGAGTGAGGCTGAAGAACAAGAGCAGATGCGTTTGGTGGAGAGTCCTGAACCTGAACTTGAGCCGAATATGGATCCGTACCTGAATAATGATCCCAATAATTACTTTACGTCTAATACTGTTGAGAAGCAAAGGAAAATTATCATTGAACGACCGGTGCTAACGCAAGCTGACATCAATTCTAAATACTCCATCAATAATGGTAATAATAATAATAATAATAATTTATTTATTTGTATAATTATGTATTTCCAGGTATTTTTTTCTAACTTGGTGTAAAATTGTATTTTGAGATTTTTATTAATGTTTTATATTTTTGTTGTCAATGCAGATCTGAAAGCATGGAATCCCTCAAGTTGGACGAAATGGGTTCAGAAACATGAGTGCAGTCCTAAGAAAACTATTTTTTCTCTTATTCCCATATTAACTTGGCTGCCCTCCTATGAGTGGCGAAGTGTTTCCTCGGATCTTATAGCTGGTGAGTAAAGTAAAGTGATGTAAAGTTAAATGCACTTGAAAGTATTTACCAAAGTGAATAATGATTATTGTTGTTGCTATGTGGTAATATGCATACACACGCAATCAAGCAAATAAATTGCATTTTTATTTCCAATAAGCCGTTGCAGATAAAAGCAGGTTCATGTGAAGTGAATAGTTTGAAATGATAGGGTTAATGTTTTATATATGTAGTAGAATCAGCTGATGCAGATATAAACTAAAAATTGACATGAATTAAAAATCGTTTAAAACTCGGTACGTATTCTGAAAGGGAGCTTAAAATCACAGGGTTAATTTCTATTACGGAGGAAATTACTGTAATTAAAATTTTATAGTGGGTATTTATAAAAAAACATTTACACAAGGTTTTGAAAATTTAAAGCCCCTTTTTGAATCAAGCCAACGATATTCACTTCAATCGCTACGACTAGGAAATTATGTTAATATCATATGATACAAGCGGAAATTTTAGACAAATGAATGAATGTTAACAATAAGAATGCGATTAGTCTCAGTCTCAATCTATAGGTTGTATTTTGTATTTAATATTTTTCCATTCGGTCCAGACGCACCCATTATCAACAAATTAGAAGGCTGTTATTGAAGGTTGCGGTGTCGAAACGTACCAGTAAATTATTTATGCGAAATTATCTGGATTTTTATTGACCTTGTAATTTTTGGGATGATGAATGATTATTCCAGGACCCTGTAAGAGGGAACCTTTGAGCATGTAACAACAAAAAATAAATTGTTTTTAGCTAATAATTTTTTAAAAATTAATAGTATACATATTGCTTGTGTAGTGAAACATGAAATTGTTGCAAAAATACTGGAGATTGACGGAGGATTTGGAATTTAGAACATTCTAAATGTTTTGATTTTTACTTTAGGTTTTGTGGTTGCTGTACTAAATATTCCTCAAGGTATAAAAAAAATACATTTTCACATGAAATCATTAATTCCTTTCGTAATTTAGTAAAAATGTGATCCGTGCATTTAATAAAATGTTGTTTAATTATTGTATACAATAAAGGTATGGCGTATGCAATGTTGGGCAATTTGCCAGCCATAGTTGGGATTTATATGGCATTTTTCCCTGTCATCGTATATGCTATTCTTGGAACCAGCAGACATGTGTCAATTGGTAAGTGAGACTGATTTTTGTAAGAAGATTTTTATAGTAATTAGCACTCGCATTATTTACTTATCTATCGAGGTAAAATACCACAGTGCCCCTACTACAGCGGCTATAAACCGTGTTGATGATATGCGTCACTATTATCCTCAACTGTATGTAACTTGTGTATTTAATAAATCGTTTACTCAAAATTAAAATTTCCTTAAATATATTTTTTCACATTTATATTATAACTTAACGAGAACCCTTGTCCTTGGACTTTGATTGTCAGATAAGTGTGTAGACTCCTTTTAGACTCCTTTGCGACGTTTTCTCTATGAATAGAAAAATATAACAGACAGGAAAAATCCTCAGGTGGCTATGGTGTTTCATTCACGAAAAAAGTAGAATTTTTAAAAATGAAACTTCTTGAAAAACACCTCAACAATTGAAATGTAAATAAACTCCTGCCACAATTTCCCCCAATCCTACATCTAAAAATGGACAAAAAATATAACATTTTTCTAAGGCACGCAGGTTGTAATAGTGCGAAGTTTGCATCAAGACTAGTTTTTAAAGTGCATTAAATTTCTTTCAATCTTGAATTACCAGCTCATGCTGTAAAAATGGAGGAGTTTTCTATTTTGAATATGCTTTTGAACACATTTTATGTTACGTTTAAACATTTTGAACATTTCTCGTTTACTTATTTGCCACATGCAGGTACTTTTGCTGTGATTTGTCTAATGAGTGGGAAAGCTGCACTGGATTATCAAAGCAGCCATCTCTCACCTTCAAAAGCTGATTACTCCATTTTAGAGATTACTACAGCTATCACCTTTGCTGTAGGAATCTGGCAAGTAAGTAAGAGTTTACTTTACCTTCATGATGACATTGTTTCCGGAACATCTTGATTTATTTTGGAAATTCTCATGAGCAGTAGCTGTTTATTTTATTGCTCGCATACATACACTATAGTTCGAAATTTTTATACTATATGAGCAATTAATATAATGCAAATACCAGGTTTTAATAATTATCTGAATGGATGAATAATCATTACTTTGCTAATGTCAATTTATTCGACAGTGCAAACAGAGATCAGTTAAAAAGTGTGTTATAATTGCTTAATTTATTTATTCATATGTACAGGCAATTTTGGGAATTTTCAGAATGGGAGCTGCAAGTCTCCTACTGAATTCAGAACTAGTCTCAGGGTTTACCACAGGTTAGAATAAATAAAATAATAGATAAGATTCTAGCCTTATCTCTCTCCGTTTACAGTTTTAATTTCTTTGGGTGACTGTGTGATATGCAGGTGCAGCTGTGCATGTGCTCACATCTCAGGTTAAGAGCTTATTGGGACTGTCCACAAAGAAGAGGACTGGCATATTCAAGATTATTTTGGTAATAACGGGTATATTATACAAAAATTCATTTGCTTTTACTATTTCTTTTAACGGCAATCATAAACTTAACAGCCACTGTTCCAAAAATATTGAAACCCAGTTTTAATCTTTTGTTTCCTCCTACAGAGTTACATTGATTTTGGGAAGAATATCCAAAATTCCAATGTTGCAGCTGTTGTTATTTCCGTTATTACTATTTCCGTCCTTACCGTATACAATGAGATTTTGAAGGTAATTTTAAAGTCTTAACTTGAGCTAAAATAACGTTTCTTTTAAAAATGCAAGAGCATTAATTTATGACGACGTTTGCTCACATATATGTATGAACGTAAACGCTGGCGGCTGGATGAGAAATGGCTTGATTTAATTTAATCGATTTAATGTAAACTTGCAGCCTTATTGGACGAAGAAAATCCCTTTTCCGTTACCAATTGAACTGATGGCCATAATAATTGGAACGGTAGTCTCCCTTTATTTTAATTTCCATGAGATTTATCATATTGCAATTGTCGATCATATTCCTACAGGGTAAGTAGTTTTCATACTTTTTAAAGAAATCAATTCACCTATGCTAAATAACATAAGTAAATATGGTCAAACAAAACGCGATTGTTTTACTTTTGTTTATAGCTTGCCTACACCTGAGTTGCCAAATTTTCAGATAGTTAAAGATATGATGTTCCCCCAAGGGCTCTTAATCTCTATTGTAGCTTACGCTATATCTGTATCCATGGCAAAAATTTTTGCGGGCAAACATAATTATTCGGTAGATGCAAACCAGGAGCTTCTGGCTCAGGTAAGAATTAGGAGTTTCTTTTAGTAGAATTTTTAAAATTATGTATAGCGAATAGATTTAATATCAAATATTACCAAAATAAAAGGTCTGATTCAGTCATTTTAATTTATAGGGTGGAAGTAACTTGGTAGGAAGTTTTTTTAGCTGTGGCCCCGTGTCGGTTTCGTTATCCAGAAGTGTCATCCAAGAGCAGGTAAAGCACGCAAATAAATTAAATGACACTGACAATGAATATGCTTGAAAAGTTGCTTAAGAATTTTGTTGTTATGTATTATTTTGTATATATTTACTAGGTTGGAGGTCGAACACAACTTGCTAGCTTGTTTTCTTGTGCCATTCTTGTGTTCGTTTTGCTATGGATTGGACCTTTTTTCGAAACCCTGCCGAATGTAATTTCTATACTGATTTCAAACACTTGATGTTTTACTTCCTGTTTTATTGTTAATTTTTAGTTGTGATAGTATTCAGTGTAGGGGATAATAATTTATTGTAATTTATAATGCGATAATTTCAGTGCGTCCTGTCATCAATCATTGTGGTAGCATTGAAAGGAATGTTTATGCAAGTCAAAGACCTACGATCGGCGTGGAAATTTTCAAAACTAAACGGTTTTATCTGGTTATGTACGTTTCTGGCCACGGTCGTGCTCGATATTGAGTATGGTCTAGCAGTAGGAGTTATACTTTCAATTTTAACTCTCCTTTGGAGGTCAAATTCCTCTGTGGTTAGTACTGACAATGAGCTATTATGTGGAAACATTAAAAAATGAGTTCTCATTTTTTCCATTATTTCATGATGTCAAAATTTTGTTTTAGATAACAGTCTTGGGGGTCTACGAAGATACCGAGCTCTATGTGGATATCAATACGAGTGAAAAGGTCAGTGTCAGTATTTGTCCTCAAAATCTTTACTGGCCACATAATAGCCACTTACAGTAATTAATGCATGTTGGGTTTTAATTCTTGCTTGAACTATTTACAGGTGAAAGAGCTTCCACAGCTAAAAATAGTGAAATACACGGGATGTCTAAATTTTGCAACAACAGAAAATTTCAGCAGCGAAATACTCAAACTTGTACCATTGACGAATCAGTCGAAAAAAGGGAAAATGGTGTGTGGCAATGTCATCATGTGTAAATTGATTTAAAAATATTGCGATTTCTGAAAAAGGTATTTAATTTTTTTTAGAAAATTCCAAAGCTAATTCCATCAATTAGCACAATTTCAAAGGAGAGGATAGCTGATAATACCTCAGTAGATACTAGAGAAACAAATATTTCAATGGACGAAAAGGTGACACAAACATAAATAATAATAATATATATCAAAATCTTTATAAGTATAATCTCCTTAATTTTCGGCACGTAAAATGACTCTTTTCTATGCGCTTTTAGGGGATTAATTGTAAAAATGCTCAAAAATGTAGATACTATAGTGCAAGTTAATATAAAAATTTATTTTGTCAATTACAGATAAAGTGGATCGTATTCGATATGTCAAGCGTGAGCTCCTTGGATCCAGAAGCAGCTAAATCTTTGAACACTCTCATAAAGAAATATACTGAGGAGCCTATCCTAGTAATGCTATGTGGTTGTCCTGACCCCGTTCTTAAAGTCATGAAAACTTGTGACGTGATACGCCAAGCTGGAATTGGTCATGTTTTCCCCACAGTACACGATGCTGTTGTTTATTGTGGTGTTGAAAATGTCTACCAAACTAGTCCCGCACAAGCGCATCCAATGCATTATAACTACTCAAGCAATTACGACTCCGAATCTGACAATGAAGTAGCTTACCAGGAGTTAGAGAGCAGTGTTCGACGTCACAACATCACTACTTCTACTGGCCAGTAGTTTCTACCTCAGACTTGTTATTTCTTTACTCAGGTGAGTAGTGAGTCAAAACTGGATTAATTAATGTAACATTATTTCGGTTACTTGCGGAATCTATGACTGCTAATGCCCACGTTTTTGCGTACAGGAATTTCCAATCCTTAGTAAAGGGAAGTGTATTGTAGCTCCTGACGCTTTACACTCAAAACAAGTGGTCTCACACAGTGCAGTTGCCCACTCTTACAGTAGTAATTCCTATGATGTATTCAGCTTCAATGTTAGTAGATATGTGACCTTAACTTATCTAATTTAACTTTAATTGAACATGTTCCTACAAAAGCAACCGGTTACTATAGTTCCGAAAACGAAAATCAGCCGAGATGGGGATCGGGTGGTTTCGCATCACTGCACTGTTGTGCCACAAGGAGCTAGACAGTCTCCAATTTACAAATGTATTTTAAGAGCATACATTTTAGGCAGCAGATTGTTTTATGATTTATTCCTTTATGAGTCATAGTTTGTGTATCTGAATAATGTTAGTACGTTTTTCGTTTTCGTCAATCGCCAAATGATGTAATTAAGTTTTTGATCGCGATCACTCATAATTTTATATAACATTGTTAATTATACGCAGTAATAAAACACATTTGAGGCCAGGGTCGCCACAATGCAATATATAGTGTGTATGTAGTATTTTTTTGTAGTATTTTACTTGCTGAAAATTGTCAATAGTTTTGTCTGTTGAAACATATCGCTATCACATGAAATATTTTATTTATTGTAATATTATTAATGTAACATTATTATTAACATGATTACTTTAGTGTAGACTGGAGTTGAGTAATGTGGACGTGTAATTACGTAGCTCAGATGAAATCCCCTTTTTGTATATCAAATATACTCATCTTCGTATAAATTTTATGCAATAATATCTAGAAAAACACGTTGTTATCATTAAGTCTGCGTCTGTAAAATAATTAAATTTAAAATAAAAGTGCGCTTCTTCAAACAAAATAACTCTGCAATACAACTGCAAGAAGCTGTGATGGAGAGACAATAATAATTAACGGATAACCCATAGCTTAGCCAGGCTACTATGGGAAGAGAACCGAACCTTAGAAAATGTGAATTTAAGGTGGAGGTTGCTGAATAACTGAATAACGCTGATCATGCGACGCAAATGGCTTTATCGGAATAGTTGAATAACTTGAACACACTTAAAATTAGATTCACAAATTGTGAGTCTAATTTTATATTATTATTATTTTTTTTAGTCACAATCAGTCATTAGGCTATGTCTAAAACAACGTTGGTCTACAGGTCAAATAAAACTGAAGAATTCAATTCTTTCAACGGAAAGAGACCGCAGTATTATTGACCACTAACCAGACTCGACGGGCATATTGTTAATCTAGCTGAAAGGAAGATTCCTTTAAGAGTTTGGAAGTTTTGAATTGTCAATTCTAACCCATTTGCTATGCACCGACACGACCAGAGTATAAACGGAAGACAAATAATATTTGTGCGGGAATTAGTTAAAGGCTATGAAGGTTCCCATAGAAGGAAATTTTCTGAAAATGTATTCAAATGCGCATGCATAAATTTTGCTCAATAAAAAGATGTTTATTGTATAATTGTCTTATTTTTCTCAAATGTCCCCAAAATTAGTTTTTGAAAAGGCGCAAGATAAAGTAAAAGCAGAGGTTTATCACAACGTACAAATCCTTATAAAAACACCTCACCGAAATTTCAAGGAAGTATTCATGAAGTCCGTCCTTTTCTCTTTACAAATATCTTATCATTAACCCTCAAATCGTGGTGTCCTGTCCTCATCTGACTATTTTGCACAGTTTTAATTTTTTCCGCAAAACTACCACATGATGGGTCTGTCAAGCAAGGAT
>JAQFXU010005320.1:0-11861 GCA_034693705.1 Spatulosminthurus flaviceps | reverse complement strand
TGTTTGGTAATTTCCTGAAATTCCTGCGCGTTGTTTTTAACACGCAGGAATATAAAAAGCCTGTTTACCCCAGTGTGTACACTACTATAAACCCCACGTGTGTTTACTTACACATATATGTAGCTCTCTTCAGGCTAAAGCAATATATTTATAGAGATAAGTGAAATTTTGATGAAGGTTCAGAGTCAATAGGGATCCTCTCAGAAAGGATTGTTTAACAAGAGACTAAATAGTAAATATAGGGTTAATGGCAATATCTCTCAAAAGGATGTGCATTATTAATCCATTAGGGAGAGAATTCATTGGGCATAGTAATGCGGAAAGGATTAATCGGAGAGAAAGGACATTAATCGTTGCATATAGGTTAGTAGCAATATATTTTCTTTGCATAAGACCAATACATACAAGGACATGCAATAATGAAATTATCCCTCCTTTAGAGAAACAACCTTAGTTGGCAATTTCAACATTATAAATAGCATTTCCTGTGCAATTCTCTCCTGGTTTCCCCTCCCTCAAAAAACACACATTCCCAGACATTCTCTATAGTTTAGCTTATAAGCTGTGTAGTTTACCAAAATAGTTATGCCAGATCCACAAGATAGAAAATGTGTAAGGATGGAGGATGATCGTGGTAAAGATAAGAAGATTGCCAATACTGGATTTCCTCATACTCTGCTTTATCTTCAAAAAAAAAAAAGATTTTAATCCTTTGAGATCGCTTTCCTGCATTTTCTTCTACAGACGTGCATTTGGTTATTGTTTATTTGAGATCTTTTCCTCGAATAATAAATAGATTGGAGCTTCAAACAAACACATACACACACACACATACAAATCCCTACAAATAGTAGCTTACCTATAAACATCATTTAGTTTACATGGGACAAGCGTACTAAAAAAGACAGTGGTAAAGCCTGAGGAAAAAGCTGAGGAAAAATGCTTTGATAAAGCCAGTGCAGAAGAAACTGCTCCCGAATAAATTCAAAGGGATGTAAACACTTTCATTAATCAATGATAAAGTTGGATCCTCTACTATTTTTAACCTGTCTATGTTGAATTGAGACCAAAACGTCCATCCCTGTCGATTGTCAAGCTCTGAAAGGTCTCGAGGTTAAATAAAATCTCACACTCTACAAAAATACGTATAGAAATAAGGGCATGTATATTTTTGGGGAGTCTTTGTTGGCGTGAATTGATTCGTTCCACAGAAGTGAATGTTGTTGAAAGATTCTCAATTATAAAGGATGATATCCATCCATTACTTCCATAGCATTAAAGAATAATGCCTATCCTCAGCTTCAGTCACGTGTGACACTTGGATGGACGTGAACTAACTACCAAAACTAATAACAATTCTTTCCACTCTGATACTTTCACCTTTTTTGTGTACAACGCATTCATATACAGAAATACCTAGTAGGGCTAAGAATACAGGCCTTGGGAGACTTAGGCCTTATGGAGGGTTAAGAAGCAAGAGTGAGGACATACTTGAGTTTTTAATGGAGGGATGTGGAGGGTTGAGGAAGATCAAAGAATTGTTTACATAAACATTTGCTCCTTAGAGTTTTTTATTGTTACTGAAAAAATGTATGTGTGTGTGTGTGTATAGAAAGTATAGGAGAGTTGTTTACATTTATTTCATATATCTTGGCCAAAAAAACTTGGATGCAATTCCATTAGACGTTTTTTATACTCACTACGTATATGATGACAGTAACTAGCGCTTGTACAAATATAGTGTTAATAGCTTGTAGTTTGTTAAAGAAGGGAGGAGGCTCCTCGTCCTCCCAGCCTTTCTCATAAAGAGTCGAGGGAAAGGAACTTTCTTGGAAATCCTAGGATATATTGTCGTACTCATCGGAGCATACGGTTCGGTGGTGGAGTAATGTGGAGAAATACCATGGTATAAACTATTAAGGAAGAAGAACACTTGCACACAACACATTCACTATTTTTTATAGTTAGTTTTACGACCGAAGGGAAAAAAGACTTGGGGAAAAACCAGAGAGAGAGAGAACCAATGGTTTTGACTCTAGATCTCTACTGATTTCTCTCCCTCTCAGAACATAATATCTATGGACATGCATAGGAATAAAAAGCATCATGAACATTTACCAAGTTATTTTACAACCCAGGGTCACTTCCATGTCACATTTCCCTTCATTTTCGTAGGAGTGTAAAAATGTATGTTTTTTTATTTCAAGGGATTTTTGTGGGATGTTTAAAACTTTGAATTTTCTAAACTTGACTTCCTCCGTCATATTTTCGTCATTATTGGAACTATAACCTCGTGTAGAAAAATCCAGGTACTTAATAAGCAACGTAAACCTGGGCTCCAAAGAAATGGAGAATTTTTTTAGTGGCTCAGCATTTATCATTGACAATTCTATGGAGAGTTGATAAAATTCGGGGGTTTTTGTAAAAACAAATATAAAAAAAACACTTTCCCTTTAGAGGAAGAGTGAAAGGGCTGGAAGGTAGAACTGAATGAGAGAGCAATTCCGTATTTTTATGGCGTACAGTTATATATCCGTGGGCTATAACCTGTGGAACTTAGGGTGGAATGTCAAAAAAAATCTGAGGGAAAAAGAGAATTGAGGTGAACCGTAAAGTTGCGATTAGGGGCTGTAGCAAAAGGAGAGAGAGAGAGAGAGAGATGTCTGGGAGAAAGGTCTGGATTGGCTGTAAAACCATGTAGAAAAAGGTAGATATTTGTGGGTATGAGAAAGTACCCTATAGAATTTAGACCTACGACCTCATACACTCCACATAAAGGAAGGATGAGGAGTAAACACTAAATTGCACTTAAATGTACTCCCAGTATGGTTCCCCATGCTCCAATCATATAATTCCTATGGCTTATATATACATACACACCTGCTACCACATATTTCCTTAGACATTGTATACTCGTAAGTGTAGAATGATGTAGCATAATAATTCTATGGTCTTTGTCTGGCCAAAATGAAATGAGGAGTTAAAAAAGGAGAAAGCACTGCTCTCTTCGTATACATACTACGCTCAAAAGGAATATGTTATAGAAAACTCCATAGTTAATTTTACTAGGGAGGATATAGGAAAGAGGCCAGCTAAAGGCAATCACATTGTCCTTCTCATTCCTCTGATCCCTCACTGATTCGCTTCTAAGAACTTGTACAATTTCAGATTGATCATGTTCTCCAATTGATTCTCGTTATTTCTCCATCATTTTCTTTTGCCTTGGGTTGGGTGTATTTTTTTATACAGAGCAAAGATAGTAAGAAAAAGTATAGGAAATAAGAAGAAAAAATGTTTGTGTAAACTCCAGGCCGCGGCCTCTTCCATTTGATGTGGAGCAATCATGTACAAATTGCTTGGCCTTTTTTTAGAAAAGAAACGGACAAGACAGTTGCATAAATTTTGTTTTTTCTCCGAGGGATAGTTAAACGGGGGTAAATGGACAAAAAACGTGGACAAGTAGGAATTTAGAATCGTTAGAAAAGGCTACAGTGGAAATAATACGAGAGAAAAAGAAAGTAGATATTATTGAAGGAAAAGGATGGGATGGTAAAAGAATTTGGCTACTCTTTCTTCGGTTGACTTGGAAATTGAATACATAGAAATGACTATGACACTGGGAAAAATCTCCTTAAAATACATATCACGTATAAATACACACGCGGAATTTAATATCTTTAGGAAGACGAAACATGGAAGTTCAAAAAATCCGGAGGAGAGTCTCTGTATATTTATTTTCTAAGGAGTAACATTACCATGAAAATACCACACATATGTTCCATGAAACTGAAACTTGTTTCTAATAAAATAGCTGTAGAAGTATCTGATGATTCCATGAAAAAGGGTGAACTTTTTTCCTATGCTATGAAAAGAAAATCGTATTTATTTTTACTCTTCGACTTATAATTCCACCAGGACACGGAGGAAGGTTGGTGGAAAAAAGAATATGAATGAAGATCTAGAAAAAAAGACGGTGAAGAAGAAATGGTGATCAATCTAAAATGTCAACCTGTCTCTCTTTTCGAGTTGTTTCAACTCCTGCTCAATCATGTAGTATGAAAGACCGGAGGAAATGATCCATCAATTTTTTTCCCTTTTCCCCTTTTTAAAAAAATTGAAGAGAAGAGCAAAAAGGATGGGAATTGGAGGAATAATCTTGTCCTTGTAGTATGTAACTGTAAAAAATCCTTCTTCTCGAAAGATTGACTTTCTCCATGAGTATCCATAATGAGACTCTCGTTTCAATTTTTATCGACAAATTATCTGTCACATCCTATATATGAATTGAGCTGTATTTTTTTGTAGCGATGTCCCTTCAAATGTCACATCCTATTCATCTTTTTAAAGAGTGAGTAAAAAAATCCACGAAGAAAATTTCTCGAATGGAAACGGATATGTTTAAATTTTTTCCAAGAAAAATCGCCATGTAGCTTTTTGAATAGGAAACCTTATACTACAGGAAAAAATGTCAGGGGTTTTTTAGCTACTTTCCTGGGTGCTGCTGCTGCTGCTAGGAGACTTGGAAAATAAATCCTGGATTCCCGGTTTTCCTCGCTTTTTCAAGGATCAATTTCCAGGTTATATGAGGTGTTTTATGGGGAAAGTAAAAAAATAAGTATAGCAAAGAATGAAAGAGTATGTGGAGTCTTATTACAATGTGTGACACCCTTAATAGGAAAAGTATATGTGGGTGAACGCAGTATAGGAAAAAGAATGTGTATAGAATTCGTAAGGTAAATATCGGGGAGAAAGTTACATAAAATGGAGCCTAAAGATTAAAATTCTATCTCACAGCTCAGTCCTATATGGTATATGTTGAGGACAGGAGATGAGAGAAATAAGAAATAAAAGATGTCAAAGAAGACAGTGAAAGTCAGATGGAAGGGAAGAAAGTTACACTGGAGTGAAACAAGATCTGAAACATAGAAGACTTGGAAGGTTTAAGGATAATAATTAACATTGACTTCCTCCATGCTCAAGTCTGTCCTCAAATTCGGAAGTATAATGGAAGACACATAAGAGATGAGATTCTCTAGCAATTCTCTACTACTTCTTTATCGGTAGCTTATTTCTTCCCTATGCTCTCCTATATAGGAAAAAGCCACAATGACACTAATAATAATGGTACTTGCAGTGAGAAGATAATTCCAGAGACGTGGACTTTCACCCATGTGAAGACTTTCTCTCTTTATATATCGTTCTCTTCTTTGAAAAATCCTCTCCGTGGAAAATAAATTCCAGTAGGATTTTCTCTTCACGAACAAATTGTATGTGTACATATTTGTTACATACATAAAACATTCGTATGTTAAGATATTTAATTACCACCATCGGAATTAACTACGCTAAGAATAAAACCTTACGAGGTATTGGGAGGGTTATTGTGCAATGTCTTTTACCTGTTTTCACTTCTGTGCTTTTGCTCGCCTTCAGCGGGTGGTTATTTATAGGAACAATTCGTCATTAGTTTAATTAGCCGCATCCTCACCGTATGTAGGTACTTGTATAGTGCTGAGAAGGGCAGTAATTCATGGAGCTCTCATGTTCCTACCTTATTCTCTCTCCTCCTCCTACTCTGATAATAATAGTAGCGAGGAAGAAAACAATACTAATTAACGGAAATTTTCTCTTTTGTCTTTTCAGTTACTCACTTGTACATCTTCTAAAGGAGTCTATATAGCTGGGAGGGGGAAAGGAAAGCGTTCAAGTTCTTTGAGCTTTAGAATCATTTTTAAACGCTGAACAACCAAGGACACAAGAAGGAGTATTATTTTATCATTGTGATGGACACACTCCCACCATAACTCCACAGGAAAAACCTTTTGCGGGGAAAAGCATTCAAACCTGCATAGTAAAGCCTAATATGTGATGAGCAGGAGGGAATCTGTCTATACTGGTTGGTTGGAAAGCTGAAATTAAGAGAATTGATTGGAAGCATTAAAGTTAATTAAAACTCGACAGAATGTTTCATAACAAGATATTTTTCATCGTGAAAGCCTTTTAATATCGCAGATGGATAAGTGAGGCACCTTTTGTAAAACGGCCCCCTTTAATACTCAGCTTATACATAAGTAATACTTTCTCACATAATTACATATGTAAACTATAGTATGAGAAAGTGTGAGAACCGTAAACTAAATATATCTACCGTGTAAATCCATTCGTGAGGCTGAAGTTGTGTTTTTCTCTCGCTGCTAAAACTTTACACTGGACATACACAATTGCGTGCATATGTACATTGATGAGATAAGGCTGTATGTACTTCTATTTGTATTCAAATTCCCTGCTAAATGCACGGATATTATACTACACACTAGTTGTGAATACAAGTGAACGAGGTACATTCTCCCTTTAAATACATATGTGTGTACATAATAACGTATGTATATATAAATGTCCTCACTATCCAAGGCACTCTAGACTGATGATGAGCAGTGATAAAGGCCCGGTATGTATAAAAAGATAGTAAAGTGCAGGAAGTTGGAATGCTCATTGGAGAACTAAAGCCCAGAGTAATTGCATGAAGGCCCATGTATTTTATCACATTATCAAGGAAAAAGCGTAGAACGGTCGGAGTAAATTGCCGTTCAGCTCAAGTGAAAGTAAACATAGCCGACTGTGTTTGTGTGTATACATGTGAGTGTGTGTGTAAGGTTTGCATTACAATAAAGTGTTACCAAAATAGAGTATCTTTTATACACTAAGCTCATCCGGACTGATTCAATAGAGAGAGAGAGAGAGAGAGAAATTCTCTAAAATATCCAGGGCTCTAGAAACTATATAATACGAAAGGATGAAGTAACTTTACAATGCTGGGGCAGGAATATGGAAGCCAGGGATGGGGTTGGGATGTGTAAGAATAATAACAACTGTGTAATTGTACAAGTGACAGTGGATGCGTTATTAACCTCATGTATTTACCTTTGAGAGAGAGAGAGAAAGAGGGAGAGAAATGAAGGGATATAAATAGTGCTATAGTGTACCTCTACAGATGTAAGATCCGGCTCGGTGGGCATGTGGTTGGAAGAAGAGCCTAAATTTCCACAAGCCTTTTTCCTCAATCCTTGTACTAAAAAAAGACGACGGAATCAACAATAGAAGCCCAGTTCCAGTTCCGGCCAATCTAAACAAACGTATCTTCCTGCATGATAACTGTGTACATGATGAACTGACAGAATTGTACTCTCTATTTTTTCCTCCTATCAACACTTCCTCCTCGTCCCTTATTATTTAACTTGGCAACTGTGAGAAATAGGTTGGGAAAAGAAGAAGACTCACGGGAGTGAGTGAAGCCTTGTAAATTGTGAGGAACTCCGTATCTCTGCAGAGAAGACTTTAATTGTGAAAGCTAGAGAGAAGCCTACATGAGAAAACCTGAGGAATAGGGTGAGTTGAGTTCCTGAGAGGAGTTTCTTTTGAAGACTTTGAATTTTGGAAGAAAGAGAGAGAAAGAGGACATAAAAGACGAAATGGATGAAGAACGAATTTTGAACGAGACGGAGCTTCTGCTGGCAATGACGGATAACTGTACGAACGACGAGCTGTATGTAAACTTTTCGCAGGAAGTGGGTTTGTGGGGCTCACAGATGAATATCTCCCGTGAGTTCCCAATCCTTTATGCCCAGACACTCTACGGGATATTTATGCCGGTGCTGATAGTAATTACGATAGTGGTCAATACGTTGATCGTATTGGTATTGGCTAAAAGGAAAATGCGAAGCC
The DNA here is from genome assembly GCA_034693705.1 of Spatulosminthurus flaviceps. NCBI lineage: Eukaryota > Metazoa > Arthropoda > Collembola > Symphypleona > Sminthuridae > Spatulosminthurus > Spatulosminthurus flaviceps. The sequence goes on along the minus strand of JAQFXU010005320.1, from coordinate 4,139 downwards.
CTACAAATACGGTTCTCCTCTGTATGGCCCTCTCTGATATGTTCACCGTACTCTTCCCCGCGCCCTGGCTTATCTACATGTACACATTTGGGAATCATTTCAAGCCATTCAATTCCGTGGTGGCGTGCTATGCGTATGTGTACATGAATGAAGTCCTCCCTAATTTATTCCATACGTCGAGCATTTGGTTAACCCTGGCTCTCGCCATTCAGAGATATGTGTACGTATGTCGAGTGGTCCTGGCCCGGGTACTTTGTACCATTCCCCGGGTAGTGAAAGCCATTGTGTTGATATACGCTTTGGCAGCACTCCATCAATCCACGAGATTCTTTGATATTTCCATCAGTGAGTCCCCCATCTGTTGGAATGGGGAAGTTCATTTGAGCTGTACGAAAACGCTGGCTTACTGGGTAACGGACATCGTGACTCCCAATATTTACTACAATGTGTACTTTTGGTTCCGGGTCTTCTTCATTCATCTGGTCCCTTGTATAAGTCTCCTATGGTTGAACATCCTTCTGTTCCGGACTCTGAAGGAGGCGAGGGATACGAGAGCTAAACTTTTTAGTGAGAATAATTCCAAGACGATGGAGTGTAAGAAATTGAGGGACTCTCAGTGCACGACGTTGATGTTGATTGTGGTGGTGACGGTTTTTCTGCTCGTGGAAATCCCATTGGCGGTCCTTACCATCCTTCATATTGTGTCCAGCTCGGTGGTTGAATTCCTCAACTATGACATTGTAAATGTGTTGATTTTATTCTCGAATTTTTCTATTAGTGCTTCATACCCCATCAATTTTGCTATCTATTGTGGGATGTCCCGACAATTTCGTGAGAGTTTCAAAGAACTCTTTGTGGAAGCTAAACAAAGTAATGACACTCGGGCTGGGAATCGCAATAGATCTTCGCGCTATTCCAGAGTCAATGGACGGAGGAGCTGTACAAATGAAACGGCTCTTTAGAAAGGAGAACTAAAAATCGTTACTTCATGTTACATATGTTATAAATATGTACAGAACTAGACGCTTCACTAAAAATCTAATTATCAATATATAAGTATATAAAGTTGGATTATTTTCAAAAAAAAAACATACTTTTAGTGCTGTAAAAAAATTGTTGTAAAAGAGAAGTACACACTTCCTTGAGCCATTCAAGACTCAATGGGAAGCAATTATTGTGGACTAAAAGAGATGTGACTATATCTATAGAAAAAAATTAATTACTATATATTGTACATAATATTATATGCTATATACATGTATAATTGTATGGTATAAAAAAATATATAGTGATATTACAGAATTTATAAGAAAGTTTCTTGCCGGCCATAAAAAGGATGAGGCCACATCCTCCTGAAACATGTAACTTTCCCCAGAAATACACAGACGAAAAGGTTATCAAGAAATTTCCGTACAACAACTTTACCAAAAAATGAAACTAATTTCTTTGCGAGAAAGAAGTTTCCTTGTGAAAAAAATGCTGAAAGCCAAAGAAATTAATTGTTACAAGTTTTACAAAATATTTTGCTGACCATACAGAAATAATGTAATTTGCTACGATAAAGAAAATATGTTCATGCTATTTGTTCACGTGCCCTACTTTACCTTTTATTGAAGCGTCCGATGCGATATTTCATGGAATTGTCCCTGGCGAAGCAAGAAATTGAATATTGTAATAATTGTAAAAGAAATTGTAATTTTTAGGCTATATAAATATATATATTTAAATCAATTATTAGTGATATAGATGTGCTATAATGAGAAAGCGGCAGTAGGAAAATGTAAAAAAAACGTATATTTGCTCTACACTAGATAAGAAAAGCTATGTACTGATTTGAAAAAAAAAACCATGCAGAAGATGTTTTCTCTCTCTTAATGTCTCTCTGCATGTGTTTTTTGTTACTGTCGTTTGTGCTGACTGTGTTTATTAGATCATGTCTATAATAAAATGAATGAATTTTTGAAGCCGCACTGCCGCACATTTTAAAAAAGGAGGAAAGAGAGGGACAAAATGGGAAGTATTAAAAAACACATTCAAGTTGAAAATTGTAATTTGCTTTATTTGCCCATAATAAGAATATCATACATAGAAGAACCGTATGCATAGTAATGTGGTATTGTGTGATATATATAGCGATAATTACCCCTATGGTTGTTTCATACACGAGCCGTGACTAACCAGCCGATCCGAGGATATTTACACCACAACTTGTATCTATCTACGCCATATGTGTTGGGTACAATTCATTGTACACTATGGGAGAGGAAGTAGTACCGGGGATAAAAACTGGCTTGGTTCAAACAAGGAGAGAAAGTATAAGTTGAGGAAATTAGTGGAACAGAGGATGCGGCGAGAGCAATAGACAGAGTTTGTGTGTGTACCACTTTTTAAGGCCATTATTGTCCACCACTCTCAAGTCCAATTTAATAGATATTCTTTGTGAGCTTATCTAGAATTCTACATCAGGGCACTTAAAATAGAGACATGGAGCCGGCTGTTTGCTCACAAGACTTGAAAAGGCACACGGCCGTCATAAATTTGAATGTAACTTTCATTATATTTAAGTTAGAGTAGGGTAGAAGTTGAGGCTTTTATGAAAAAAGTTAAAAGTTGTGGATGTGCTACAGTTTTCACCATCAAATATTCATTATGACATTTTTCTGTAAATTACATCTATAGAAGATACACAAAGGAGGGGAAATTATTTGCGAAACCCAAACCATGAAAGTTACACAAACACATGTAGAAAAAAACGAAACTCCGGTCCTAGCCACACTCCGTTAGCTTTCTCCTATATATAGTACAAAGGACCCCCATACATTATTGCAGTACTTTCTATATAGAGATATTGGTTTGCCAGTAAAAGTGAAACTAGAACAGATTTAATTTCCCTTTAGTTGAAACATGGAGAGAGCTGAGGGAGAGAAAAACTTTATGAAACTTTTACTTTTGAACAGTCACGTCGGATTTGTACATGTAGAAGATACGGGATGATAGTTTCAGGCTGACACACACATAGTGCACACATGTGCAGGACTTTATATATGATAGGTATGATATATAAAATGCATACACACATGCACACTCTCTGTTTTTTATGAAGAAATAAATTATAGAATTTTGGTGATTATAACATTTTAAGCGGGAAAATAGACTCTTTTTCATGCCCTTGCTCTCTCATAAATCGGCCAAAAAGGTGACACCAGTAATAAATAAATTCATAGACTCTGGGCATATACATGCCATGGGCAACACACGGCCACTTACATTTTTATCCTTTTAGGAAAAGATTTTTTCATCGCAGGATAAAAGCGTATCTGCCCTTTAAATTCTACTTAATGGCTTGTAGAATTTTTACTTGCTAATTAAAAAGTTCATTTTATGCAAAGTCATAAATATGCATTTGGTTCTTCGACTTATTTATATTTCCAAGAAACCGTATTTTTTTCGCATAATTTTTTGTCGGAGCTTCTATTTTTTGAAAGATGGATGTTGTTAGTATTCATAATATTTGAACAAAAGGGGAAGATTTAGGAGCTTGAGATGGAAAGTAGTGTGATTAAGGAGAAAAATTAAAAATCAAGTACTTTTCCTTTTAAGATTTAGTACGTGGAAGGAAACAAGGGTCGGAGATTTAGTTTAGATATATACATTTGGAGAAAGTTCCAAGTGAGAAGTTGGGACTTATTCCTACTTCCTTCGAAAGTTTTCCAATGATTTATAACTGAGGATGTTCCATGGATCAATGATGAGGTGCAGGATGGGGTCGTGAGATGCCTTCTAATAATCAACTGAGTTTATCAAATTTACTTGTGGGCTATACAAACGTGACTTGTATTCGCTTTCTTCGGATTCTTTTTACATACTACCAAGGTTATAGAATAAGAAGAAGGTTCAGCGGATTCAATAGAGGGATCGGCGCGCCAATAAAGTGACGTCAGCCAAGTGATACACATCGCACTTCCCCTTGCAGTTACATTGTTGTGTGTATTCTGTTCTATGTACATGCAGTTCTATTAGTCTTTATTAATCGCTGTCGATAAATATATTATAGTTACTCATGTTTTATGTATTGAGTTAGTCCTGCCATCTTAAATTTCATAAATTAATGTAAATATATTTGAACTTGAGTCACTATA
>JAQFXU010005319.1:0-11863 GCA_034693705.1 Spatulosminthurus flaviceps | reverse complement strand
GCAATTTTCTCTAGAACTTTTCTAATTTTATCTTTCATCATGACAATGAAATCCTCCACACTAATTGTACTTCTTTTGGCAGGGAAATTAGGATTTTATGTTTGGCAAATTTTCTATATCACATTCTTAAGTTCTAAGTTAAACGGGAAGGCTAGGGAAATTTCATACTTCCTTCATCGGATTGATTTAAATTCCTTGAGTCCTGTAGAGCACGCTCAGGTAAGAAAGATTCCTTGGGTGGATTAAAGCTTCTTTTAAAAATTTATTAGAATTTCATCAAATTTTATTTTAATTCCTGTAAGCAGGTAACAAATCTGATTGTAAAGGTTTCTGGAGATGATCTCATCATTTCTCCAGGAGGTTTTTTCAAAATTGATATGCGATTGATGACCACGGTATGTTATATCTATATAATACTGGTAATCAGGGTACTTAGTTTTCTATTATTTTTTAAGTTGTTAAATTAATATGGAATCTTCTTTTCATCACGGCTTTCAGATGTTCGCGTCGGTTTCAACGTACTTGGTCATTTTGATACAGTTTCAATCCACTGATAATGGCGTGCCTATTTGTAACTGCACTTTGCAGTCAAATTAGTAATACAGAAAAACTACATTTACAAAATCATATGGTTTAGCGAATTAATGTGTTCATGAGCAAAAATCCTATGGATATCCTCACACTGTCTTGTAACAAAATCAAATGGAAATTATCCATTTGAATCCATTAATTGATATTCTTTCTTAATAATGAATGGACTTTTAAAAAAGAAAAAAATATATGTTGGGCCTCTCAGAGTAGCTTGCGTTATACGGAGCAGGACTAGGTAAAGACACGAATTCTAATTAACGAATGAAACAAGTTTATTAGCAGAAGAGTTTCCATACAGTTAATACTGGCTGCTATCCGATTGTAGCGACTCATTAAAATAATATTTTTGTTGAGAACATTTTTCGCCCCTTCTATATTTTTATTGGCTGTACTACAGCATACGAGATAAACTTTGATGCTCCCTCCAATGCTTACGCCACGGTAAAAAATTCTAATACATCCGCCCCCATATTAATGGCAAAAATGGCTACGTAATTGGACGTAAATAATTATTGCTGTCTTGGCTCATTCCAATTTGGTGTCGAATACCTTCACTAACGGTTTCAGATGGTCGAACTTGTATTCTAGAAGTGAAAAATGAAAAAAAAATGAAAAGATCAATCTCTATGGAAATATTCAATAACTGCCATATAATACGCCTTGTCCAAAAAATCACTCACGACATTGTTTTTGATCTGAAATCCAACAGCAACTATTACGCATCCAGGCACTGGGAAACGTCCAATTATAACTCCGTTCAATTTCCAAGGAAAACCCGGGCATTTGTGCAAATGCATAATGTACAGTCACGGGGCTGAGAAAAAAACGCCATGAATTTTCATTCACACGGCAATTATGATTCCTAAATTCGATTCGTAGTTTCTTCAACCCTGCAAACATAGTTAAAAAAAATCATTAAATCCTAATTAAAACCTTGCCGGATTTAGTCAAAACATGGATAAATCAAGGCTGTACTAACTTTTAAGTTGTAAAATACAGTACGGATTCTCCGGTTCCGGTAGTGTCTTCCCAAGAGCTAGTGCCCCGTTAACTTTAATTTCCTGCCGAAGCTCCTCCGCTAACTCTTCGGAAATTCCACAAAATACTGCGTCAAAATTCGTTCTCCACTCTTGACTGAAATCACGTATCTTCAAAGACTCTATGTTAGGCCACAATAGGAGGACAAATTTGAATAAATCCAGCATATTCTCATCATCATACAGCGTTAAATCCTTGACGTTTGGAAATAAAATGGGTAATTGTTTGAGAGTTTCCGAATTTGTAATCATATCCTCATCAAAAAAATCTTTGAGTTCAACACAAACTAATTCTAATTTTGTGGCGTCTGAGAGACTTGCTAAATTATTATTAAAATCACAGTAAATGGTGATGCCTTGTAGGGTTGGGTACAATATTCCGTCATACTCATACACATTAACTGACACCTCGAAAGTCTCTAGGACTGGAAACCACCAGGCCCAGTCGAAAGTCTGGAGAGCACAAACATTTTCCCTCTCGTTGAGATGTGTTCGGGTCGTGATTTTGAGGAGCCGTAATTTTTCTAAAGGATATGTTAGAATAATTGGTAGAATATTCATTAAATGTCTATCCTTCAGTTTAAGTTCTGCTAATGTCTTTGAAGATGATTTTAGCGAGCGAGTCAAAAATTCCTGCACAAATGAAGGAAAGGATTCTCCAATTTCGAAGCCCGTGAAATCCAGTGCCGTTAATTTGGGATTTGTATCCGCGATCTTTAAAAGCATCATCTGTTCCCCCCGAGTTTCAAGATCAGTGGCATTTTCCATAATGAATTCCTTCAATATTGGTATTTTACCCTGACAATTTACAAAGGATTCTAACTGATGGAATTCCATGGTCTGCAATTGCGGGGCTGCATGGAAAATCCCTTGAAGATTTATGTCGGAAATAATCCAAGTACTTAATATTTTTAAGCTGGGGAGCCATTGAGGTATATCGATTTTCAAAAACCCTTTGAGACACGTGATGTCATCCGTTAGCTCATCTATTTTCAATTCAACGATCTCATCTTGTCGAGTTTTCAGAATATTTATTATTAAAGCTTGAGCAGGACAATGAGCCACTCCCCGCCAATCAATCCACAGATGGTGGAAGTTCATTTTATTCAAAATAGAAGAATAAATATTTAGAGCACTTCCTTTCACACAGTTCTTATGCCGTTTCCTGTTACACGCGAGAGATTCATCCGATAAATATTCTTCGGATCCAAAGAAATCTAAATTGTCATTTTCAATAACTTCATCCACATCCTCTTCACATTTATTTTCATGGCAAGGATCCAGTTCCAAAATTGGTAGATGTAATCCTGTAAAAGGATGATCCTGTGATTGAGCTAGAATTTTATTAAATTGGAGGAGTTCCCAACAGGGGTTTTGGTAAGGAATGTGCACTACACAACTTTTTCGGCTTCGTAGAAGAGATCTGGCTACGCGACACCATATTTTACTGACCAGTGAAATTTTTTTTAGCAAATTCTCGGTGTCGAAGTGTTTCAAAATTGTCTTTAGGATCTGAAATTCATTTTTTTAAACAAATTTATCAATATTATTTAGGCTACGGAAATGCAGTAAAAGTATGTAATTACGAGTGAGTGAACTCTCGTGTGCCACTTACCAAATCATTTCTCAATGCATCCTCGACTGGTGAAAAGTCCAAGCTTTGGATGTCCTAAAATAGTTGGGAAAGTGTACTTTAATAATTATAATGAAAGAATTTTAGTTATAACTTATAACGACCCAATAATTTGCTATTTAAAATGTTATCAATGAATCACGATCGATATTTCTTTAAATTATTGCTACGACCAATGGTATAGCTGCTTACCTCCTCAACTTCGGCCATATTTTCCTCAACTCAGGTAAAAATTGTGGATTTGCAATTTTTTATTCTTTTAAAATAATTTCTATTTTCTTTGGTATAATAATTGTATAATTAATGCTGAATACTTTATTTTATGCGCCCATATGTCCAAGACTAAAGATTCTGATTCTACTCTGCTCTACCATAATTATTTACCGCTCTTAATTGAAACTTCCAAGGATTGGCTACAACCTGGGCCTGGAAAATATTTACTTCCGAGCTAAAAGGCAGAGTTGCTCAATTTCTCCTTCCTCTTTTTTTTTTTACTTAGCGCCCGCACTCCGTACTATGTATTTTCATGTAAGCTGAAAGTGTGAAAAAGTTCATGGAATACTTGAGAGAAGTGAATTTCCATGGTATTTAGTATTTATTTTCCGTAAGTACAGTCATATTTTATCTGAGTGCTGTATCAGTTTCAATAATGTAAATATTCTGTGGGGTGTCCTGACACGGCACTTTTGCTAGCAATGACAACAATTTTATTGCATTCGGTGGTGTTGCTGTTGCATTGGAAAAAAATATTACTCAATTTTAATTAATTATTATGCTTATTGTTAATCAAGTATGAAAAACATTTGCATAATGAAAAACATTTACCTATGGCAAAATCTACATAAGGCAGACGAAATTAATTTGACAATGCATACTTACGTTCATCAGGTACATTTTCAAGCTCTTCTAACAATGAGACTATGAAAGTGAAGGTCTAATTTCCCAAAGATTCATGGCAACAAATATTTGACATTCAATTCAGGGATAAATTGACCTCTTCCTATCTGATTGGTAACTTGAAATTGCTTTACGCAGAGCTTCAGTTCTCTGGATTTCTATATATGTATATTTTAGTCCCAAAGTACTAACAGCTCTATAGCTATCTAATCGTATTTATGGAATATTATTACCATAAATTAAGCTTGGCGTCCCAATTAATTCTTGACTCGTTGTTAAATTTTATTTACTCAGTGTACGCCAGCTTTAGCAGCCCTCGGAATTTAAAAATAATGACCTAACATGTGGTATCATTTATAATATGTATTGTATTCAACTTGAACCTGTAGAATTTTAATTTTATTCAAATAATGTTGGAATATAATTACTATATAATATAGTTTGGGTATATATGTACATAAAATAATTATTTTTACTATTTACTAAAAAGGCGAAATCAAGAGCACGGAATGAGTGATTATCAAATTTTCCATTTTACCAGACATTATTAATCTATTCCTATTCTAAAAAACTCCTGACACAAGAGAATTAATTCCCATGAAAAGAGAGCTAACATACGAAGCTGCTCCCTGTGTTTTTAAAATTTCCACACGACTTTCCCATCCGCCCCTAAAGTGACCCGGTTACGTACGATTAGTTCCAGAGCCTGAGGATATGCTTGATGTTCGGCCGACTTAATCCTTTCTTGTAATGCCTCAGCATTGTCCCCGATCTCAACGGGAACGGTTCGTTGAACAATAATTCCACCTGCATCTACCTCCTCCTGTATAAAAAAAACTTGTGGTTAGTTTCAAATCCTTAAAAATAATGGGAAAATAAAATTTATCAAAAGTCGTACCTCAACAAAATGAACGGTGCAGCCTGAGACTTGAACCCCAGCGTCCAGAGCCTGTTGCTGAGCGTGCGTGCCTTTAAAACTGGGCAGAAGGGAGGGATGAATGTTAATGAGGCGACCTCGCCAGTTTCTTACGAAAGTTCCAGTCAAAATTCTCATGAACCCTGCAAGTGCTACTAATTCAACGCCATATTTCTCCAGCGTGGCAGTGAGTTGAGCGTCAAAGGATTCCCGATCAGGGAAATTCTTATGGGAGATTACAACCGTGGGAATTCCAGCATTCTGAGCCCGTTTCAATCCCTCAACGCCGTCCTTATTAGAGATGACCACAACAATATCTGCCACACTCCCAGTGTTCGGATCTTGCGTGTGATCAATTAAAGCCTGTAAATTCGTCCCACTTCCTGATATCAAAACTCCCACCTTCCGTTTGGATTGGATTCCATTGGCAAGTTGCATATGAGGCTTCATTAAAGGTGCGATGGCATCCGCAAAGTTCTTTACATTAACTGAAGGTTCATCCCCAAATTTATCCTTTACTGTACCAACTACGTAGGCTTGGTCATCAGAAATCATACTGAGGACATATTGCTGATCTTGAGGAGACACAATTAGAATGGCTCCAATACCACAGTTGAATGTTCTTAGCATTTCAGTCTCATTGACCCCTCCGGCACCCGCTATCCAACCAAATACTGGCGGGATTGGCCAATTGTTAGCATTCAGCTCTACTGCCAAGTCCTTCCGTAAGACTCGGGGAATGTTTTCTGTTAAGCCACCTCCGGTAATGTGAGCAAAGGCCTTGACTTTCCCACTTCTCAGGACAGGTAAGACAGATTTCACGTAGATTTTGGTTGGGGTTAACAGAGCTTCTCCTAAAGTTTGCTTATTGTCTCCGAAATTAGCAGGGTCAGTGTACTTGAAATCATTTTTAGCAACGATTCTTCGGATAAGACTGTATCCATTACTGTGAGGGCCAGTGGATGAAAGGGCAATGATTATGTCTCCAGCCTTGATTTGATCCTTGTGTGGAAGCTGCTTGCCACGTTCCACTGCCCCGACAGCAAAACCTGCTAAATCGTACACTCCTGGGGCATAGTGACCCGGCATCTCAGCTGTCTCTCCGCCTAAAAGTATACATCGAAATTACAGAATATTTACAAACCTTAAGAGAGCGATAAGTTTGTGTGTTTTGTCTAATAATTATCCGAAATATTGTATTGAGGAACTTGGAAAAACACCGCAAAATAAATTCGGCACCTACCGATGAGAGCACAACCAGCCTGACGACATCCTTCTGTAATACCAATAATGATTTTAGTTGCACTGTCCACGTCAAGTTTTCCAACAGCAAGGTAGTCGAGGAAATAAAGGGGCTCCGCTGCATGGGCTAAGATATCATTGACGCACATGGCAACCAAGTCAATTCCAACTGTGTCGTGGATACCTGTAGCTTCTGCGATCTGCAAATATTAATAAGAAAAATTATTACCTACACACATTGTACATGAAAAGTCCATACTTAAAAATTAATGCAGTAGAAGAAGAAATTATTTACCTTCAACTTCGTGCCTACACCATCCGTACCCGACACTAAGAAAGGATCTTTGTATCCAGCATCTTTAAGGTCGAAAAACCCACCAAAGTCTCCGATTGAACCAGCTACTCCTGAACGTTTGGTGGTGTTGGTGAGCGCGATAATATTTTTAACGAGGCTGTCGCCAGCATCAATGTCTACACCGCTGCCTTTATAAGTCATGCTTCCTCGCACAAGGAGAGACCTATAAAATGAATCATTGAAATTCATGAATATTATTAAAAAGATTTAAAAACTAAAAAAAACAGCGAAGTAACAATATTTCTACAATATTACCTTGCAATTCCTTTCTTAGCAATATCCTTCCGATACTGAGCTCCTTCAAATTTAATAGTTTGGACAGCACCCAATGCCTTTGCAGCCGCAACGGCTAACTCCTGACCAAGAGCCACAGCTATCAACACTCTACCCCCACTAGTAACAACCTTCTCATCCTTGAAAGTGGTTCCAGCATGGAATACCATGTGTCCAGGCTGATTAATAACTTCTTCCAAATTAGTTATCTCCTTTCCTTTAGCATAAGTTCCAGGATAGCCTGCACTAGCCATGACAACCCCCGCCGTATAAGTATTATTTCTCCATTTCAGCTCCAAACTTCCCAAAGTCCCATTGATACAAGCTTCAAACGCATCAAAAAGATCCGACTCCAACAAGGGTAGAACCACCTGAGTCTCGGGGTCTCCAAACCGACAGTTAAATTCCAAAACTTTGGGCCCATCTTTAGTGATCATGAGTCCCGCATACAAAACTCCCGCATACTTAATCCCTTCCGACTTGAGCCCTTGAACTGTCTTCTTCATGATCTTCTCCTTCACAAATTCAACATCCCTATCACTGAGCAATGGACACGGACAATACGCTCCCATCCCACCCGTATTAGGACCATTATCCCCATCCAACAATCTTTTGTGATCCTGAGAAGGCAACATCACTGCAACAGAGACTCCATCCGAGAAAGCCAAAACTGAAACTTCCTCCCCTTCAAGGAGCTCCTCAACAATAATTGTTTCACTAGCAGATCCAAAGCTCCCTGCAATCTCATCAACTGCTTCGATTGCTTCTTTCCGGCTATTGGCAACAATCACACCTTTCCCTGCTGCAAGACCCGAAGCTTTCACTACCAAAGCCGGAAAATCCGCTTGTTCAATAAACGTTTTCGCATCTTTAGGTTTTTGAAACGCCTTCCATCTCGCTGAGGGAATATTATGACGATCCATGAAAGACTTGGCGAAATGCTTGCTCGCTTCTATTTGAGCAGCCAGTCGTCGAGGACCGAAAGTTGGGATACCATGGTTACTTAATTCATCCACAATACCCAAGGCCAATGGATCCTCTGGTCCCACCACACACATTCCTATCCTGTTCGTCACACACCATTGAGCCACTACCTAAAAAATCACGATTTCACCAAAAATGTACTCACTTTAAATCAAAATTCTAACCATGGAGACCAAAAAAATTCTTTTTTTCTCCATCATCCTTAAAAAATACCTTGAAATCCGAAACGTCCAGCTTAACCAGGGATACCTTCGCCTCCAAAGCAATCCCAGCATTGCCGGGTGCCACGTAAATATGCGCTACCTATACAAAACAAGCATTTTAAAATCATTAGAACCGATTTAGCTCATTTCTATCCCCCAAACATGCAATTTTAAAATCCCCGTTCGTCTATAGTCTAGCCACCATCGATCTTAGCATTCCTACGTATGGTTACCTTGACCTTACTTAGATATTGTAATCCATTCGATAACAATATTCCTTGGCAAAAAATCTACTATTTGTGTCGTGTGCAAGGGTCTATGAATTACGCATGGATGGGGGCTTACAGAGACCGATGTTGCAATTCCTTTAAATAATTATGTCAAACTATTACTGTTCCTTCCCATACGCTCTTTCTTAACGAGCCTGAACACATTACTATGGGATTCCAGTCTCTGACGAAAGGAACACGTTGGACAGTCATGCGGTGTCAGCGGTCGTGGGGCTAGAGAGACATTTAAGTACATTGCGACTCTAATATCTTCTATATTATAGTACAAGAATTATTACGTAAACTTAAAGATGTTCTCTAACGCTTGTGCAATGTTAGCAGCTGTCAAGGATCAACTTGTTGCTTCAAGTGAAATGAGATCGAGTACGTATACGTACATACATGCTCCTGCTAACACGGCAGGTTTACTGAAATGGATTCTTCAATGCTTAACTTAAAGTTCCTCACGCTATAGCGGCAAAGAAACTCCAAGCATTGGCTCTCTATCCATTAGCTCTAGTCTCCAGAGAGAGAGAGAGAGAGAGAGAGTCAATTAAAATATATAGGAATTAATATATAGGAAATATTTTCCTTGAGTCTTGTAGTATCGTAGAATGTATATATAGCATTAAATCTCTACGACGTAAATGTATTTAAAAGGATAAGAACCACACGTGGCTGCTAGTAAATTCACGGGTCAGTGAATGTCACTGGTGCATAATGAGAAGGTCGGAAACATGTTAAAATAATTAAAAATAGTCAAATTCAATTTTAAAAAACTTTTTTTTAAATTGAAAACAAATTGATAATTTGGTTATTTAGGGGAAATAAACCTATCAAGAACACTGTGGTTCTTCAAAATGCGAAGGATTTATGCGAAGATTACGTAATAAACGTGTGTAAGAATGTGATAAAAATACGCAGCAAACCTTCGGAGACTGGGCCAATTTCCAAGCTATCGCATGTTCTCGGCCGCCACTTCCAATAAGAAGAACTTTAATGGCAACTTCCGGACCCTCACCACTTCGACCGGAATTTGGCATAATAATTTTTGAATAAAATTCCCTTGTATGAATGAGATAAAAGAAAAATCACTTTATTTTCCAAAAGGAAAAATTGACTTGAAAATGTAGGCTCAAGAGCAATAATAAATATGCGGCCTTCACTGTAGACAGCTGCAGTGGAAAAGAATGAGGCAGACCACTTGCTTCTTCTTTCCCTCAACTTCTCTCGCATATACTTTAAATCCTTCAGAGCATATTCCTAACTGGAAATCTTATAGGGATCAAAGTGTTTATATAATTGTAAATATGTATAAGATAACATGTGAGTCCTCATATCAGTTTGGCTTTCAAAATCATCAATGTTAGTTGGTCTAACTGGAGTTTGCCTTTAACAATGCATACAGGAATACTGTAAACTTGATTATTATACGTAGCATTGGAGCTATAGAAGTTCTGCATATGTACAGACGTGGATGGCTTGAAGAAACAAATCACATCTTCACATCTCCAGCCGATACTAACAACAAGTCCATTGTAGAAAGAAAACTCACCGTATTTGACGTATCTAATTTCCAGAGTCATATTAACTCGTATAGAAGATACAAAAACTTGAGTGTTCGTACATGCTTTATAGAGTTATACTCGCTGAACTCTGAGAGGAGCATTTATACATGTAGAAAAGTTAGTTGTGGAATCCAGTTTTTCTGTATTCACTAGCATTGTATGTATATGCTCTTGCGATGAAACTGATACTTTTTATGGCTTGGAGTAAAGTACATAGGCAGGAGCGTGTTAAATGCGATAAAAATTTACCTTACGATTATTTCTAAGGAGTTCTAAAGACAATAAAGTTATGCTTACTTTTTATTAAATGTAGATTTTAAATGCACTTCAGTGACATTATTTAGGGACCCCAATGGGTATGACACAGGCTACACATTTCACATTTTAGACGTACAAATTTTGACATTAATATGAAATTATTTTTAAAATTCAGGCCAAATTAAGAACGAACCATGAAAATTGGGAAAAAATCATTTTCAGTTCGAAGCTTCATAATTTTTTAGTGAGCACAAAAACAGTTTAGCATTTGGGGCTAGTTCATTTCTCACAATATTACATTGTAGCTATAACAAAATAACAGCGAACGTATGAATTTGGCCAGATTAAAATGTGCTGAACTCCACATGGAAAATATTGAAATAGTAACGTGCCTAAACATCATATTTGACGTTGCAGTGGTTGCAATGCCAAAAGTTAATTTGGTATTTTCTGGAATAAGTCTGTATATAGTCAGGAACTAGGAAGTAACAAAAATTGTACCAAATATTTTTTAAGGGATTTTTGGTTACTGCTAGAAAAAAAATTGCATGAACAAATAAATAACGTTGTTTCTGCAATCGCTCATATTTTTCCGGAAGCAAGCCCTTGAAATCGTTATGGCTCACGTCACAAGCCATTAACTATTACTGGATCTGTGTATTAATTGTATAGTACGTTGAAAAGGATGGAAGCAAATGGCCAGGGTAAATACACAATATACACATACCCTCAATTGGAAATGTACATACTTGAAATGGAAAGTTAATCTTTACAAATTTTATTCATCCATTATAAAACTCTTGCATTTGTACTTGAAAGGAAAATTTCCTAAACTACAAGTATAAAGGACAATTTATAGTTGAAACTAGCTAAAACTGCAATTCCAAGGGAGAACACTTGAACGGACTTGAACTCTTCAGCCCTGGATAGGGAAAAAGGATGAAGAAGAATCTGATGATAAAAGTTTTATTTTTTGTATGAATAAGAACCATTGAGATGAATGGGACTGCCGCTGTTGCAGTTATAGCTGATATAAGAGGAGTACGAAATTTTGCATGATATTTTTCATAAAAAAATAATGTGGGTTTTAGTTGCTTAAAATTTTACGCAGGATTTTTGTCTGAATAATGCGCATTTTTAATTCTAAAGCGTCATGTATAGCGTCTGTATAGGTAAATGTGTTTTGTTTCAGATCGCCCAATCACACAAGAGTTGCTGTTACTGTATTCCCTTAAGCTACATATTAAGTTGTTTGTGGCATGATCAATATTACAGGGAGGTGTGTCACCAGAAAAAAATTCTGTTATGCAATCCTATCAATAATCCTCTGTGGCAGACGATAAATTGAAGTTGAGACGGACAAACTTGTTTGGTGCTTCCTCATACGTCCAGTAGTATCTATGCCTGATTGTGAGTTTCTATAGGGGTAGATCTTGGGACGTCATGGTTTTTCATGTCCTTCCTAAAATCTACGGCAAGCTTGTTTTAAAGCTTTACTAATGCGTCATGAAAATTACATAGTTGATTATGTAGTATTTAAAACCCTAGAAATTCCTCATATATACATTCATTGCATTGACTTTTACTCCATTACAAATCTTATAGCATTTAAGAATTGCAAGTACCTCCTAGAAATT
>JAQFXU010005318.1:0-11865 GCA_034693705.1 Spatulosminthurus flaviceps | reverse complement strand
CAATTTTTTTCACTACTTTGTTTTTTGAGAAATTTTGAATTGCCGCCAAACTGGTCAAAAAACACGTTGTGCACTGTGAAAACATTTGGTGTTGTTTTCTAAAAACCGACCAAAGCAGGCTTGACTCATTTTGAGATACAACCGTGATAATTCCGGAGCGTATAGACGGTATTTCCTTAAAGATAGCATTATGTATAAGTTTACTGTATTGGGGTGAAAAATGATGAAAAACGACACGAAAAATATTTTTTTCTTATTGTATGACACACAAAATCGAGTGGTCATTCGGTGGTAAGATATCCGATTGTGCGGTGCTGGTATTTTGAATTGTGCTACATAGTTGGAATGAGCACTGAGGTTAGCTTTCGCAGCTATTAGGAGTAAATATAGGGAATATGATGTTTCCTGTGCTCTCCGACAGTTTAAAAGTGAGATTGAAAAATTACCCCCAAAAAAGTTGTTTTTTACATATCGTAAAACTTCGAAATCCCCATGTTGAGCGCCATTTAAAATCGTGAATTTTGAATTTCAGGTAAAATTTCGAAATTTCGCGAATTTTAAAAAAATTCAAAATGCGATATACACGGGGGAGGTATAGTTCGGAGTAGTAGTAGGGAGGTATACTAACATATTTTGAAAAAAATTGGGGGTTCGGGGCTTACAGCATGGGACCTTCCCTTGTAAGTAATTAATTTGAAGAAGCCGTATACCTCGTTGTATAGGAAATCAACTGGAGTTCAATGTTTTTCCGCTTAAAACTGTCGACTTGCGTTGGTAGAAAGCGTTTAAATTTTGAGTGTTTTATTTTCTGAGCGATCAAATAATTATTCTAGTTATTTTTTTTGAGAAAACGAAGAAACGAATTTCAAAATAAAGTCATCAACTTTAAGATCAAAAATAAAATTTTCAACAATGAGTTTTGAAATAGAAAAATTTGCGTAATGGAATTTTTGGAAATCAAATAAATTACAAAATCCTCCATAATAAGATTTTCAAAACAAATAATGAATATGCAATAGTTAAGTAAAAGAATAATAATTATAACCAATTTCATTGTACGATATCGTCAAGTAACAATCAACGCATGGAATTAAGGTGCGGAATTTTTTTTAGAAAGAAACGTTGTATGTTTGAAATAATAATGTGGATAAATATTTTGCAAGTGGAAAGGGTTCCAATTAAAGTTTCCAGGATACTTTTTGAGAGGACTTGTAAATATAACTGGGACGAATATTTTGGTGTTAGGAAATGTTCCAAAAGATCTGCTAAATCTTGATTCTTCAAATGCATAAATAAATTTCAATGTTAATTTTTAATGACCCCACTTTTTTTCAAGTGCTTACAAAAATTTTGGTGTAATTTTGAAATTTCATATTCTAATTTGCAATTCTGATAAATAGCAGAAATTTTCTTAAAATATGCCAAATTCACTAATTTTATGTTTAATGCATAATTTCAAATTACTCGTAAGCGACTCCAAATATTACAAACTACAAAATGTTCACAATAATTCCATGACTAAAATATGCCAGAACAAAATTATTGTATTACCCATGATTTTGAAAATGTCAAAAAAACTATCAAAATAATTTACTATTTTAATGAATTCAATTTTGACGATTAAATTTTCCCTCTCGAAAAATATGTACTTTGAAGGCCTGTTTAGGTGGAAGTTGTATGCATGTTTGTATCATTCCCTATATATTATAGTCTTTTGTAATGGCAGAGGAAATTATTTGAACCATATTTTTGGTTTTCAAAGTCCAGAGAATATATTTGGAAGGCATAGAAATTCAAAGGGCTCGTCTTTTTATGCTCCGACAGAAATGTTTTTTGAGAAAGTTCTTCGTCACGTTGAAAAGGAAATGTTTTGATAGATTTGAATTAATTATGTAAAAGTTTTTTTATATTACCCAGTCGTTAATCGTAATTTCGCTGTAACATTCTCATGATGCAGGAATCCTACATTTGCACCAAGTCTCCATTGCCTCCAACAAAGACTTGTGAAGTTTACGACATTATCGGAACTTGAGGTGGTTTGGTGGTTGGATGGTAATATAAATTTCGCGGATAAGGTTGAAATGCTTAAAAGGGTCTCATAACCGGAAGAG
Source organism: Spatulosminthurus flaviceps (assembly GCA_034693705.1). Lineage (NCBI taxonomy): Eukaryota > Metazoa > Arthropoda > Collembola > Symphypleona > Sminthuridae > Spatulosminthurus > Spatulosminthurus flaviceps. The sequence goes on along the minus strand of JAQFXU010005318.1, from coordinate 9,754 downwards.
GATCGCTTTTTGTTAAAAATTATCTGAGCCAGTGAAATGCTGAGCTCAATGGTTGAACAACTGAAGTGCTAAAATGTAGAGCATTTATCAGGAGCGAGTCCCGCAGATTTAGCATTTCAGCAACTCAAGTAAATGGAATAACTTTGTAAATATGAGAAAGGCTACTTAAGAAAATGATAGCAAGATAAGAAATACTTGAACTTTTGGATCCATCAAATCTTGAATAATTTTTGATCTGCGTAGAGAAAATGGAGGATAAAATTCAAAATGAGTATATGACCTACTTATATTATTGTATAATATTCTATATATCTACACAAATGCTTAATATTTGGCTACTAACAAAGGGTTGTGAAAAAAGATTTCCCTCTGCTAATGTCAGCTTGCTATCATTATTTTTACTAGCAAATGCGTCGGGCTACAGTTATCAAATAGCATCGCCCGATGGTTTAAAAAATGAAAAATAATGCAAGGCCGAAAATATTAATAGTAAATTATTTAATCTGAGTGATAACATATTTTTAAAAAATATCTGAAGATGATACAATTGAGCGAAGGTTAGGAAATTTAGGTACAAATGACATGGAGTTAAAAGTTAGATGGAGCCAATCAGGTTATTCTTGTTGCACAATGATCCCGGTAATAAATTTTATCTTTTTAGACGCTGAGACACCGAATACATGTTTGAAGCCTATATTAGAATATATGTATCATATCACTAATGTGACTGTGCCTGTGTTTGGTAGCCGTCCGTTTCACCAAGAAATTCCGGAATTTCCCCGAGAAAATCGTGTATTTCTTCAAAGCTTTTAGGATGAGTACCTTTTGTTCCAATATTACATTTCGATCTAATTTTATACTTTGAAGAGCTGAATGTCCGCTTTCGAAATCAGCACCCACTTGTGCTCTATCGAAAGTGTATTCCATGCTTGTGGTAACTCTACTTTCTAAAACAAAAGATTCGTCTCTATATTTGTTTTCTGTTTCGCATATATAACGTCTAGTTAAACCCCCAAGACAATTCCGGACACAACATGTGTAAATTTTCTGCTGCGTAAAACATGGAAAGTGCCCAGTTCGTTCGTCATATAATACCGAGATACTATGGGGGATCGATTGTGGTGGTAGCTCAAGTTTGGTGGCCAGTACTGACATCAAGATAGACAGGAGTAAAATCATCTACAAACAAAGAATCAATTTGATCGGGAAATTAAATACACTTATAGCATAAATTCGCCCGTAATTCGATCCAACTCGTTTTTTGAAAATTGAATATTGATGACATCACAATAACGTGAGAGGGGCGAAGTGACCACGCGATAACTTAACCCCATATCATTGCAACTCAATTTCTTTCAAAGAAAAGGTTAATAATCGCCTTTTGGAAAACATTTATTATGCCATATTGCGGAGAAAATTGGGCATGACCCCATTAGAACCTGTGGCGTAACCATAGACAGTAATTAATAAGTAATTAAAAAGTAACATTCATCAACTGGAAAAAGTGAATCTCTAGGGTATGTGACCTTCAACCTGCCCCCCCCCCGGCAACTTCAACTTCCTACATGCAGAGAGGCCTTTAAGTATGGACTGTAAAAATTATGCGTAATTATGAGTAGCAATCCACATCCACCAAAAAATCAATCAAAGACCGTAGGTAGTTCTTTAGAATTTAGTTTAATCGGATAATGACCGGTGATACATTCTCTTCGTCAGATTTTTCCGAATTACTGAGTACGCCGTTATTTTGTATAGTTAATTTGATTTTTAGTAAATTCGTGATTATTATTTTTTTCGGTAAAAGTAAACACTTGTCATTTCTATGTGAACTAAAAATGATGACTCGGACTGTAAAAATTATGCGTCCAGCCTTTTGTCCGTTGCCTTGGAGATAAACGATAGAAGCCGATAGACTACCTTCTCCTTCGACAGCTGAGAGAGAACTTTAATTGCAGTTGGGTTTGCAGACATTTTGAATGCGGTGTCCATTATTTGATAGACAGTGCTCACATGGTGAGGATTTTCATTACTCCTGAAATTTTATAGAAAGTCATCTCGACCTACCACTGTTTGTCCGTTGTTAATAATTATAAAATAATAATTTCCACGAGCGAGGTGCTATACACGGAAATTTTCATTTAAAAAATGTGTGGGACAGGAAATATTTGAAAAGTCAATCTGACTAATTTTCTCGCTCATGCTCAATAAGGGCGTAGATATTCTTGATAAATATTGGGTAGAGATATTAAGTAGAGATTAGAGATAGAAGGTTCAAGATAATAATTTCTGATAAAGTTAATTTCTTTTTGGAAAAATATTTTCCTGCAGCCTCGTACCCTACCGAAACATGTCACCGACTTTTGTGCTAAAAAATGCGTGGTTGACGCCGATAATAGCATATGTTTTCCTTGGTTACACTCACAAACATTTTTTTTCTTACTTGTAAATTAATTTTGGAATTTACTCAAACCACTTCAAATAGGAAGTTTCTTACGCAAAAAAACGCTAAAATACAACTTACTGTTTCAAAATATTAACAAACTTTTCGTATAGAAAAATCTTAATTATTGAATGTATAAAATTAATGTATAGTTGTTTTGAGACAACAAGAAAATAAAATGGCGCCGATTTACACACCACTTTATGCGCTTACCTTGGATAGCAATCTCATAACGACGAAATACATGGTATAATATAGATAATTTTAGCATTAATTTTACACGCATATCACCTCTATGAGAATAGTTCTTCATGTTTGTATCTGGATCAACGCCTAAAATGTATGTACATTCCGTGTATATTATTTTATAGTCTCGAATAGTATTTTAGCCTCAAAATTAATTTTTTGCTTATTTTCCAACAATTTGTTTTCATATATATTTAAAAATCAACCAAATTTAGCAGCGATGTAGCTATGTATGGGCACACAATAGAAATATTTAGCCACCCAATAGTAAATCTATATAGTCGTTGTTATTTGAGAACTCCCGAAAAACCTTATATCTTTGTTGAAGCCCTTGGAAAAATATTTACTCACTCGTTCTACACTTTATATGCTTGCTTTATTATCCGTGTTAGTTTCAAACACAGAACTTTATGTTGAGGATTTTGTTGACACGTTCCAATGAATTCAATAAAATTTTATATGTCATAACTCGCGAAAAAAATGTTGATACTACGGGGCACATTCTTTCATTGTACGCTTTGTCTGCATATGTAAACTTCAACGTCCTTTTACGAGTTCTTTCAAATAATAAAGGAAAATTATTTTGTTTCAGGGGATGTGAACATCATGGCACTGTTTCTATGTGAAGAGCCAAAAGGACAGACATTTAGACTTATTTTGTGAGAATTTGTGCATTTCAGTTTAGCAGAAGAAGTTTAGGGTTGAGGTGAGTTTTGAAATCAGAAGCAATTGAAATTTTCAACTGATTTTTATTCTATTTTAGCAGGAATTTTAAATCAAGGGTTTGTTTTTAAATTTTGCATTTGTGCAGTTATTAAAAAATTATTGATGTACAGTAAAAACCCTTTAAGCCGGCCCTTCAAGGGACCGCGAAATTTGGTCGGCTTATCGAGGGACCGGCTTATCGGGGTTTGCGTACATACTTTTTACGCCAGCCTTAATTAATTTCTAAAAGATTTGTATCATTAGTTATTACAGGAAGCAAATTAATATTTGTGTCGTTCTGGTAAGAATAAATTTCTTGCTGAGACGATTTTTTACCATCCAAAAATCTCAAGCACAAGGGTTGAAAATGCAATGACTTTTTATTATGATTTTTAATGATATTTGAATTTTACGACTTTCACACGTACTTGAAATAATAATTTTCTTTGCGGTCCAGAGCAGAAAACTTCCATATCGATTGAAATTACTTGCTAGGAAATATAGGACGAGGAGGATCTCAGAAGAGAGCTCATTGTCAGCCAGAAGCTTCCTCCGACCAAGTTATTGACATTTAATCAGAGCCTTCTCTATAACTCTCAGAACCCTCGCCAATAATAGTGTTAGAACCGAGGAAAACGGTAATAATATTTTAAACAAATTTTCTAGAAGAATTTATAAGTTATTACGCGCATTCACATAGAAGCTTCTATTTTCTCCCTGACTCCGCCCTAACACTCTCACGACACTTATTAATAATGTTGAAACAAATGTCCGCTTTTATTACCTCATTGAAAATTATCCCCACTGCAGGGACATTTTTGTTGCCCTCTTTATTACTGTGGAAGGTTTATTATCTTACTGATATGCATTAGGCTCATTCATGAAGTTTCTTGACAATTTATCATGTGTTTGTTTTTGCACAATTATTGACATTGGAAAATGTTTCTTGGAGTTTGAGAATTGCAGCCGTAAATTAAATGTGACCTTAAACAGATATATTGTAAATTTCTTCAAGAGCCATATTACTAGCCCGTGCATGAGTTGTATGCACCTCGGAAGAAACTAGCAAAATTTGGAAATCAACCATAAAAACAAGACCGACATCGCCAAAGTTTCATCTGACAAAACTCAAACCGTTTCAATGAATGCTTCCCATCCACCCTACCCATTATTTGATATACCTGGCAAAAAAGGTAAGGATAAAAAATATGAACAATATTTTCCTCGGTTTTACTTTGAATGGCAACCCCTGTAATAACAAATTTCCCTCGAAATTATTTCGATTAACTGAATTGTTCTTGATTTTGAAATAACTAGGAAAAACCCACAGAATGTTTCCAATTTGGTTTTAAAATTTCATTTGAATCAGTCAATTTAATTTTGACCCCGTTAAATAATGGAAGATCCAAAATTTTCAAATCCCCAGTCATCATTATCAACATCTATAGAGTTCGCCGAAACAATACTCTGGACATGTTATAAGAAGCAGAAAAGAACAACCGCAAAGGAGAATCGAAACCATCCATTTCTATCTCACTATCTTCATAGCCACCGACTGAAACTACAAATTCTACGAATTTTATCCCAATCAGAAACCAAAAGGTATCGTACGTAAGGTTTTTTTTAAATATTCACCCGATAAACTCTGAACGGATTTTTGTGAAATTAATTTTGATAGGAAAAAAGAATGTCTTCAAAATCCTTGTTATAATAAGTTATTGCATAGTTTTTAGGGATAGACATGTTGCTTTTAGATTTTTATGGGTCATACATATTATGTAGCCCCGGAAAGAAATGAGAGCTGTACATCTAACAATAAGTAAGTAATTGGTAATTTTTTAGGAAAAACTCAAATGTTACAAAATGTTCATAATGTTGGAAAATGTCAAAGTAACAGTAATAATTAGAAACGATGATTCGGATAAAGATAATTAGTATCTTTCAGAATTTTTAAGCTTTATTGATCCGTGATAAGACGTTTAAAATATATTATTGGTAGAAGTTTTACGTTTTCACAGAACAAAGTGGGAATTTTTTCTTTTTTCACCACGTTGTATCTTCTTTCGCTTAAAAGTTGAAAACTTTGAGATCTTTCAGAATTTTTAAGCCTCATGCAGCTACAGCGAGTCGTTCAGAAGATACAATCAGGGCCCGATTGTAAGATTTCATCCCTAACAGAAAGACGTTTTGGGTCTCGAGGATATAAAATACTGTATTTTACGTGTACTTAAATGTAAACTTTGCCAATTTTTTGCTCAAAAACCAAGGCCCACACAGATATACGGTAGGTACCATTGAAAAGGGCTCGCTGAGAGCTTTTGAATGATACCTACCACATCAAAATCCGAGTCTGGCACTTCGTGGGTCCACATTGTAAGTCTCCCTTCACCCCCTTTAGTGTATGATGCTGATGTCAATTTAAATATTCCCAGTATTAAACCCCCAGAATTTCTTTCCCCTCAAGAAAATTATGTGGGGTATTATACCCCTCCCCCCGCATCGCTTTTGCACTTGGTGTTTACATATTTTTGAAAATTCAAACTGTTTATAATGCGCAGTTCACGGGTGTTGAACTGCATGAAGAAAAGAAAGATAAACTACATAATACTACTAAACTATTTGTATATTACTTCATGTATAACATAAATATTGTCAAGGCGATGATTCATCGCCCACTGTAAAAGTTGGGTTTGTCATTTCATAATAATGAGCATGCCTTCCATAACATTCGTGGTAGTGCTTGACCTTCTTCCCAAGTAATTCCCCTTTAATCGTACACAAGTATCAATTTTTTAATTGGAATTCATCCGCAGCCAGTATGAGAGGCGCCGGAAAATTGTTTTGAAAATGACACTTCTGTTCGTCCATTTAGTACGATTTTACCATTTCCTTTCAAAAGATCGTCCGCGATGAGATATGTTTTGTGGGAAATATGGTTAAATGCATTTTGCATTAAAAGTTTCCATTAAAATTGAAAAGCCCATGGTATTTATACTCGAATGAGGCCCATATAGCGTGCTCATTGATACCATCTCCGTCATGGGATGCATCCCGATTTTTCTTATGGAATCAACTACAATATACAAAAATTCCAACGGCCCTCGCTCAAAGAATTTAACCTAGGATTTAGTATCGGTGCCATTTGAAAGGCCCTGCCTATCGTGTCCATTATTTTATTGTGGTATTTTATTCTGATATGACAAAATAATAAGCTAGTTTAGAGAATAGAAATGATAGATCATTTGCGGATGAGGTGGAAATGGGGAAAAGGATCTAATCGGCGAATAGCTCCATGTGAAAAATCACGTGTGAAAAATGGGTGCGGGTCTACTTTTAAAAAGTTAAAAAATGTGAAGCATTTCCCATAAAAATGCTACAAGAAAGATTGTCCCATAATAATAAAGATTGAAGTTGACACAGAAATGGGCCAATTTTTCTTAGAATATGCAAAACCCACAAATTTTATAATTTTCAAAATGCACTCACTCGTCATAAAAAATTGATGAAGAAATTCCAAAAGCTACAAAAATGTTCACAAATTCAGAATAATCCCATCACTAAAATAATCCGTAACACAATAATTATTGTATTATTCGTAATTTTGAAAAATGTCAAAAACAACCGTAAAATGTACCATTTTAACGAGCCATTTAATTTTCAACAATGTTCTTATATTTTTTGGTCCAAATAAAATGCAGTTAGTAGACCGTGTTTGTAATAGGAGAGGAAATTCTTTGAACCACTTGTTTGGTTATCAAGTCCATCCTGGAGTAGATGGAATGCTCAAAAATTCAAAGGGCTCACCTGTTTGCGCTCGGAAAGAATTATTTAAATTGATTAAAATATATACAAAAATTACATACAATAAATAATAATATAATAATAAATATAATATATAATATAATAAATATAATATATAATATAATAAATATAATATATAATATAATAAATATTAATAGGATTGTATGTATATCGGAGCTAGAGGGACAGTTTCCAAATTCTTTGTAACATTCCTGAGAAAATTTAGAATACCAATGTCTGTAGTAGAAGAGGTCGTGTCGTTGGTATTGAGGAACAGTTCATTAATATGTAACAATCACCTATACAAACCACCTAAATAAACATTACATCAATAATTATGCCTTGATACTAGAATTTACAAGAGTCTATAATGGCTACTTTTGTTGAAAAGCAGTGTCAATAAAGTCTTTCTCTCTCTCTAAACACGGACAACGGATAGAAAAGGCTGAACAAGTTCTACGAGAATCCTAACCAAAAGCAAAAATAGGTTTCCTTGGTTTTGCCATATAGAAATGAAAAAGAATACTGAATTAATTATGGAAGCATTTTTAATAGTACCCAGTCATTGCTCCTAATTCCAAGGGTTGTAGCATTTCGTCGGGTAAAGTCCAAAAGGCGCTATAATTTTCGTAACGTTATGGGAAAAACAAAATTATAGCGCCTTTTCGACTTTACCCGACGATTTGTTGGACATCCCGACATTTGTATCTATTATCTCCATTGCCTATTGCCTCCAACAAATAAACTTGTGACACTTTTAATAAATTCTCGGAGGTAATAAGCTGGTTTGGCGGTTACATGATAACAGTAAAAATTTTCCGGGTAGGGCGGAAATGGTGATCTAACCAGCGGATCTCTTTTTAGGAAAAATCCTCAGAGCCAGTAAAATACTGATTTTGAGCTCAATGGCTGAAAAATTAAAGTGCTAAAATGTAGACTACATATTTACCGGGAGCAAGCGCTGATTCGGTAGTTAGCATTTCAGTAACTCATGTAAATGGAATTCCGCAACACAGGACCACACTTTTTCGAAAATCAGTTATTTTCCAATCAGCTAAAATCTGGAATAGTTTACCTTTGAATGCTAGGAATTTAGAGCTATCGATAGGTAAATACACAAACATTATTACAAAATGGATTACAAAAGACTGCCAAACTGAATGTAAAATTTCATTGACTTTTTATCTTATAAGATCGTGTCACTGTAGGGAGACCAGTCAATTTTTGTACTGATGATGGAGGAATGACACGTAAAAAGAGTCATGAAATGAAATGAAAATGAATAACTTGGTAAATCTGGGAAAATTAATTTAAGAAATTGATGGAAGAAAAGCAAGATAAAAAAAATACGTCAACTTTTGAATCCATCAAATCTCGAAAAAATTTTGTTCTGCATAGAGAAAAGGATGAATGAGTAAAATTCTAAATAAGTATAAGACCTACATATATTATTGTATAACATTCTGCATCTACTGTAACTAAATTCCTAACTCTTAACTTGAGTTCATAAATTTTTTCATTGCCAGAGTGCGTTTATATGGGCCATAACCCTTGAAAAGGATTACATGCTATTATGATATAACTTTTGTTGTTTCGTACATTTCGTTACAATATTCATTGCACAATAATCCAAGAAAATAACTGTGAGTATTCCATTCAAAATCATAATGTATGTAGATATATCAGATTCTGTGTTTATTTTGTAATTATAAAGGTCACCGTAAAAATTGGAAATGTTTGCTGTACACAAGTCTACGCAATATAGAAGTTCGCATGAAAGTCAACGTCTCTTGTGCAAACATTATAAGCGTACTTTACGAACTGCTGTGTAAAAATAGTACCTGCAACAACTGCGAAGGGTCTCGGCCGTTTGTTGATTTTAGCAGTTCATGGGCAATTGTCTTTATTATTCAGTCACGATGTCACGGAGGCTGTCTAGAAAAGCTTTTGATATTGACATTGTTTATCAATGGCGTGATAAGCTCAAGTACTAAAGTTTGAGTTAATAAACTTTTCAGTACTAACAATATGACACACTCCTCGGAGTCATAAAACTGTGAATCATTTTTCAAAGTTGGAAGAGGGAAAAATTCAAAGACCCTTGACTTTGGTGGGTTTTTGGATATGAAATATTCCGGGTTTTGGTTCAACTTCGCAATTGATTTTAGGCGGGAAAAATTAGTGCGCCACCAATTTATTACTCACATATTTCATTTGTGCATTCATTTTTGTACGAAATAACTACGTTTTAATTTTTTTAAATCTCCATTCATTTTCATATAATTTCCTGAAGGTGAAATCCTACATATTCGTGCCTTTTAATTTGAGTGCTTCCAACAACAAAAAGACTTTTGAGACTTAAGAAACTCTTTGAGCTTAAGCTGTCATGGTGGATACATATGTAATAATATGAATTTTCTAGTAAATAAATATTTTGAAAATTAAATAACATAATAAATAATAAATAATAAATAAAAAATCAGAAATGGGGGTAGTTTTTGTCACTGAATCCAGTGCGGCCATAAGATTTTGGAGGAAACACCTTCCTGGATAAGAAAACTG
>JAQFXU010005317.1:0-11865 GCA_034693705.1 Spatulosminthurus flaviceps | reverse complement strand
TTATACACAATACAGAGTTCAGCTTTGGAAAAATTAAATTGTTTTAGTTTGCGTAACATGAAAATACGCTTACACGCGTATTTTAACAGTAATTTTTTAAATAATTTTAGTAATAATTTTAACAGTAATGATTTGTATCTGTATAAAAAGTTTCATTCTAATTGATTGAATAGTTTAGGAATCAAAATATTTCAGTTTTTTCGTACGCACGGCCACGCCTACCGATTTCATTATTAACAAACAAATCGGAGTTCACAACCTAAGTAATGTTGACAAAAACTTCAAGAAGTTTTTGCGTAATCGTGCTGAAACCCCGGAGGTATTTACGGGCAAGGGTAAATTATGCAAGGGCCGCTAACGCCGCCATAATAAAAGCTGTAGCCTGTAGCCCTGGAAAAACGAAAGGTATGAAGTACCGAGACCGAGAAAGGGAAAAGTATTAAGTTTTCCATTTAATGAAAAACGTCGGATCAAAAAAGGTCCATTTGTAATTTGTAATAAATTGGTGATTTGGTTTTCTATAATTATTTTGTTGTTTATCTGGGTTTCTCTATAATAATCGATTCCTACTCATTTTACGTCATTTTTAATGTAAGATTTTGTTAATACGAATGACTAAGTTTAAGGCCACTTTTTGGATGTACTCATTTCACCCCATAAAGACCATGGAAGGTATTTGCCCTATTTTCGGGTGAGTCACAAACTATAGTTGAGACCCAGGTTGGAAAATTTGATTCGCGGATTTTTCATTATTGTCGTAACTACAGGTTTAACTACGTATTTTTACGACGGGTTCCAAATTGTCACAACGAATAAATAGCATCTTTGCTGCTTACCTTTACCTCATTTAGTCAGTCTTGACGAAACCAATCCGTTCTGCGAATGAGCACTTGTAATTCAACTAATGTGACAAAAGTACTGACGTTTTTGCTACCATAGTTTTGAACAATGAGCTTATTGGAAAAACCGACCGAAAATAAACGTGGTGGATTGTGGTCTTAAAAAATGTTTTGTATCTATGTAATTTAGTGCCATAGGATCGCATGAGTTTGTGCCACATTGGTGTTAGAAAGCCAGTTTATTTTTTTGTGAGATACTTTTTGGTTAACTATAAACAATATGGTTATGCAAAAATTCATTGGTTCAAGTTGTCACGTTCACAGACTCTCCCCGAAGTAATGCAGTCGTGGCTGCTTGTAACTGGACACTTTCCAATTCCCGCTGAATGAGCAATCCCTTCATTAGTCCAACAGCCGTTTTTGCCTTCTTGAATGCTGTTTGAACCCTGCTGTCCAAAACACCAGCATTAAATCTATCTCTCTCGTAATTATAGCCCACCATACGAGGTACGGAGAAATTTGTCCTAAAACTGTTATAATTCTCAACAATCAGTGACATGAAAGTTTTAACACTCTTTGGATCAGGCAAGCATTGGCCTAAGCATTGAAGGCACAAAGGATCCCTTCGCACTACATTTCGAAAATTTTCGAACGTTATGTATCGCTTTGTTTTTCGGTCAAATTTCCTTAGCAACATGTCCGCCACATCATGTGCATTATTATGATCCAGGAAATCATCCTCAACTCCTGGAACTGGCTGGAGGCAATCTTGGAGTAAAGTTAGGATTTCTGTTTTTTCTATAGCTCCTTCTCCCTTCAAGTCGTAGATATGATAACAATATTTTGTATGTTCGTCAAATGTTCCACGAAGTAAAGTTGACAAATTCACGATCCATTCTGTGGAGGAAATCTGAGGTGAAAATTTGCCATAATTATTTCTGACCCATCGAAAAATTCTGGAAGATCCAAAAATATTTGCTATGATATTGTATCGGTTTTTACGAATCCTTCGTGATCAGCATCAAAGTAGAAATATATCTGGTCAAGCATCACATCCCCTGAAATTCCAAATTGTGCCGTCATTATCTCTCGGAAGTGCGTCCGATTGATTCCGGCGGGATCTCCACCACGAGTATAATAAGCTCTGTAGATTCGTTGTAGGTTTATTACCTAAAAGCGTATGTGTAAAATTATTTCGGGAAGATATAACAGTGCCGCTTTGAAACTTTCCCTAAATATTAGCACAAAATTGTATAACATTTAATCCTACTAATTGTAAATATAACCAAAACGCTGACCAATGCAACCGTAATTTCGACTGTTTGCTTGTTAGCTGACGCTACCAACAATAAATTTATTGATCCCACGCGCTTAACAACTGAGGCTCCGTTACGGAGGCACGAGCGAGGAGTACAAAATCATAACTTGTACCCTTGGCTAATAAAATTTTAACCTTACATGCGCATATATGAAGGAACATCGCAAGTTAATTAGACTATTTACGAGAAAAATCTGTAGCTTTTGCGGGTTAATTATAGGAAAATTCAAAAAAGGAATTGTTTTACGTTTTCAAAATGTTTAAGGAACCTCTAAAATAAAATTTCAAATTTCGGCAAAATTTGAATAAAAATGGTCTAAAAAACGCATTTTTTTCAATTTTTCGAACTTTTGGGGGTACAGATTACATGCTTGTACTCCTCTCGGGTTTTAGAGGGGGTACATGTACCCCCCGTAGTTAAGCGCCTGATCGAACCAAAACCATGCAACCATGACTTTGGCCACATGTGACCAGAAAATCCATCGGTAAATATCGACCGAAATTTTGGTTGCATCATATCGATCGAACATAGTTTTGACTGCATCGGCCAAAATTTCACTTACAACGACCTACACTCCATTTCTTCCTGTTAGCATTTTAACCCTGCCAGCCCATAATGCAGTTTCATGAGTTCAACAAGAAATTTCATTTAGCGATACGATCAAAATTTGGATGGATGGAACTAAAAATTTGGCCTATGCGTTTAAAAATGTGGTCCTAAAAATTGAAATTTTGACCATACCATGGCAGCGTTAATATGTAAATAGAAAAGAAATATGAATTTAATCACTTCGTGTTCGTTGAAATGCGTTTTAGCAGCTAATACCCTAATTAGCCTTGAACCGTACATTCCTTGCAAAGCATCCTCCTCCGCCTTGCGTTTATTTAAAAGGAATTTTTGGGTGTTAATTGAACGTTTGACTTTGTCTTGTCTGGGAACATGAGTCATGGATGTCGAAGGTGGAACGGTATCGGTATCCCCGGAACTACCATGTTTGCTATGGGTGGTGCGAGGACGCTTGCGGTCTGGGTCTGGGTCTGGGTGTTCCAGAATATCTTTGTATTTTATGGTGAGTCTATGATCTCGGGGTACGTGAGAATATTTTCGTATGGTTCCTGAAGGTCTGTGATGTTTTTTTTCAGGTTCTTCTTCGAAGTCGATACCCCGCGTACTAACATTTTCCTGCAGTGCAGCCACCAACTTCATTTCATTATTCTTTCGTTTAACATGGGCTGTAGATTGAATTGCAAGGAATGACTTCCCTCGGCTTTTTTTCTCCTTTTTTGAAGTTTTTCGACTTGAAAATCCTCCGTTGGATTCCTTGATATTTCCAAGCCCTTTAACTTGTATTGCTTGCGTGCTGGCTGAACTTGCGCTTATGTCATCTGGAATACTTAGCCGCGGAAGTAGTTCTAAACCAGTCTGATGAGAGCTCCACTCAGTGTTGACACCGGTGCTGCTGGCGGTAGGAACTGGATTCATAAGTTTCCACTTGGAAGCCATTACAATCCAATTAAGAGTGCTAAAAGTTTTAACAGAATTTCAGGTTCATTTTTCGCAAAGCAACACCTTTAATCTCATGACCTGGAAACCTAAAGAAGAGGCTGATTCGGCCAAAAAATAAATTGAATGCATCAGCCGTACTAATTAAATACAAAACAATAGAACCCACACGATTCCGTCACGGACTGACAAAACAATCGAAATTTCTCCTCGAAATTATGGATGTCAAAATGGGAAATTAAGTCGATTATCGGATAAATTGGTACTCTGTTTGAACTTTTGACATATAATAGTACTTTCTGCATAGTTATGAGTCGTAACCTAGGACGCTTGACGCTAATAAGAGTATTTTACTCATCTGAGGACTTTAGAATCAAACTGGAATAAGTTCATAATTTTGAAAAATCGTTTTTCTCAAAATTGTCACTGCAATATGAGGACGTTTCCCCATTTGAACCGTAAGGTTGATGTATGCCTCCATCATGCATTAATAGGCACGGAAAGATCCGTTTCATGAACCTTCGTCATGCCAGAAACGGTAGTTTTTTGAGGTTCCTTTAAAAACTGAAGTGCACTTATTCCACTTTGATTGGAAAGCCCTCATTTATCATCATGTATGTCCATGTTTTGGTTCAAAGTTGGTTTTAAAAATCAAAAATCTTACGGTACAAATTTATTGCGGGAAGGTAGCCTAGTTGAGAATTTTAGATGTGAATTTTAGTGGGAGGAGAAACAGAATTCCATTTCTGATGTCTGGTGTGAATGTAAATGTTAGAACAAAATTCTCTTGAACTGTAACTTAAGTGTAATTATCTGTTGCAGGTGCCCAAAGTCAAGGACGTTGGGTTCATGTTTTCCACCAGAAATTATCAGTGACTCATTGCAGTTGATGTCCACTGGTGGAATGGTGACTAAAAATTAATACTTTGATTTATAATTTTGATTGCGTGCCGGTGGTGGTGGTGGTGGTGTCATGCCAGGTGCTTTGATTTCGACTACAAATTAATGCAGTAGCGTTGCAGTTTGCAGTACAGTAAGTTTCAATGACCAAGGGATGGGATGCGATGCTGGCAATTCTGAGACAAATGCAAATGCAGAGATGAGGATGAGAGATGAGCTTTGAGCTTCAGGTCTATGAATTGCATTGCAAACAATGAATGCCCGACCTAAGAAAAGAAAAGTTACAAAAATTCATAAGAAAAAATCATTGTAACTTTGTCCGACGGAGTATATTGATTTTTTAATAATACAAAATAATTCATAAAAATAAAACCATATTTTTATCTTCATATCTTCGTTTAAAAGTCGACCAAAACGTGTCTCTGATTTACATTTCCATTGAGTACTATGACAATGTTCAGCATAAAGTTTTCCTGCGAAAGAGATGTTGCTAGCATCGTATTTTCCAAATCAATGGAGTTCATCAGTTTCTTTTTGGATGTTGGCAGTAATGCGGATTGTAGCATTACATTACAAATAGAGTAACCTGGGGCAAAATTTGCCATAAATCGGGCAAAAATGGCCACGGGAAAGAAATTTGGGCCAATCACGTGGCTCCTTTCATAATTTTTTGGCCATTTTGCCCCGTTTATGGCAAATGTTGCCCCGTGGCAATTTTACCCCAGGTTACTATATAAAAAAAACAATTTCGGCTGGAGTGACAGAACAAGTTTTCTTGTGCAGAGTTTAAGGGTTTTAGAATTTTGGACTAACAACCTAATTATGCACGGAATAATAACCTTTTTCGTGGCCATGAGATCATTGAAACTGATTTTACCCGGTATTCCAGTTCCCAAAATTTGAAAAATCCAAAATGGCTAACTAATCAAAAATTAAAATTTGCGCACCAAACTGATCCATTTCTCACGCAGCGTTCTGGAATATAGTTGAAAAATATTTTATTTCCGCATGTTAGCAATTTAGTTAGTTCTTTGTTTTATGACGAATTTTTCCGAAACGGTACGAAAACAAAAGATTTTTTGTATAGCACCTTTAGATACTTCAATTCAAACACTGAAAAACTGAATTACAGAAATTTTCGAAAAAACTGAAGTCACGAGTGGAATAACCATCAACTTCCAGCAAAATATTAGTACTCTGATTCTGGCTCCCCCGTACTGGTTGCAGTGGAATCGAAAGTCAATTTCTTTAACATCGTGTAAATGGGGATCCGTGACCCATGACATACGCGGGGCCTGCTGCAATGAAATGTCTACAGAATTTATGAAAAAAGAATTTGAAATGTTCCAAAACTTTCGGAGTATTTTGTGAATTGGCTTTCTAATGCATGTTTTGCACTTCTGCCATGCTATGCCCTTGCCAAATGTAAGAAGTGGAGCTTGAGAGAATGCTTGGTTAAAAAATATGTAAATTCCGAATCTGTAAATTCGTTATAAATTTTTTAGACGCAATAAAATTCGGTTCAAATAATTTTTTATTGTTGAAGTGCGAAATGCATAAAAATTAGTGGAAATTTTATTCGGTAACCTGTTTATCAGCACCAAATTCCAAATGAGATTGATGGGAATGGAAACTGGTACCCTTATTGGCGGACATTAAGCTACATATAATTTCAGAAATACCCAGACGGTTTTCTGTTTTTACCACATGTGATGATTCTAAAAAATACTTCAATGTTATGTACAATGGTAGGCTTTTCAGAAATCCTGCATTACCCCACACCATGTTATAACACCACAAAGTTTTAAAAAATGTGGACTTATTCCATTTTGGAACGGAAATGTCAAATTTAGCTTTAAAATAGAATATAAACCAAAGCAGATTTGGGTTAGGAGGGGTAAAGAAACGGTTTTTAATCATTTTTATTTGTATTGTTGAGTATTATTTGAAAAAAGTTGGAAAAAATCTTATTTGCATACAATAAAACCACATCAGCAAGATTTAATGCATAAGGTGCACTTAACTACTATTAATACTGATAAAATCTATTGTTCATATAAGATGGATGTCAGATGTTAACGAAGGGGTTGTGTAATAATTTTGAAAATATGTATTTAAGATGTGGCGGGGAAAATGAATAAGAATTTTAAGATTGCATTTAATTCTTTTTAACCAATAAAGTAAATTAAATTCACCATTAAAGTTTAGCCCAAACAGGGATTTTGAATGCGTTAGAATGACTGAAATGTGCTTCAGTATTATGGCAATCAATAATATTGCATGGAAAATTATTTTAGGATGTCAAACGTTACAATAAATTATAAAACCATACGACCATAGTGAATCCATGAAAATTTGACCTCTACTTCACCCCATCCCTTGTATGAAAAGCTGGCGTAAACGGACTTATTCCAATTTGATTCCGGCACAAAAGTGAACTTGTTCCAGTTTGACTATGAAATGGATCTTTCCTGGCATCCTGGCCTATTACAGCATGATAGAGGCACATATCAGCCATATGGCTCATATGGTGAAAAGTCGAGCAAATAATTTAGTAAATAATTATCATATTTGCAAGACAATATTTTTTTAACAAAAATTGAACTCCTTGGGTGCAAGTATATTTGGCTGGTATTATTTGCGGCTCATAAATAATTACAACCAACTCGTATTGTCACTTTTTTCAAAAATTTCTGGAATTCCGTTTAATCAGACCTGGAGTAATCGTGCATAAGAACATTTGTTATGTACAGATTAAATCCAAGCATCCAGATAATATTTTTATCTAAATTGCCTTTTGTAGCCAAGTGGAGGGGTCAATAGGCATGCTAAAGCTAAAAATAAGTAGGATAAATAATTTTTATGTTACATATCTTTATACGACCCCAATGCCCCTTTTTAAGGCGTTTTTATACCCCCAGTAGCTCAAATCCACTTACTCGTATTTTTGGTCCGTAGGTAGTGGGGGTCAATTTTGAATTAATTATGTAGTTATAAAAATAACTAACCAATAAAATACACCGTTGACATTGAATATAAGAAGGGTTGAAACCTTGATACTGACAGCCCCTGGTGTTCTGGTAAAGCCAAAATTATTCCGATGAGCAGTTAGTTCTGGAATCCACTTCGCGGACATCTCAAATAATTAAGTAGAGAATAATAATTGAATTTTATTGGTTAGTTATTTTTATAACTACATGGTGTATGGAAATAACACCTCCGACACAAGTAAGCCCTCCGGAAATAAGACCTCATGCAATGGAAATAACCCCTCCGAGTTCACATAACCAGGGAAATCAAAGTCAATGAATAACTTGTTGCTCTGGCAACTAACTACATGATGTACAGCACTAAACCAATATTCTGCCGAATATGAAATGCGAGAACCAGCGAATCAAATCTATTCAAAATCTTGTATAGAATAAACCTTATAGGAATGTGCAATAAATTACTCTTATACACTCAAAGAGACACGAGTGTAGGAGAGATCCATCAGCGAAAGTCCAATTAAATTAACAAACGGATTCCCCAGCAGTTTCTAGCGGTTCAGTGAAAGAGTTGTAAAGTAAAACCCCTGAATAGACAAAACCATCGCACTTCAGACTCAATCTGATACGTCCAACTCTTCCTTGCTGGGTTCTTTTCTGTTCCTTGCAAAGTAAAATGTTATCCAATGTTGATAATAATTTCTGAATTCCTGGGAATTGGAAAACCAACTTGCTGAACGTGGATACCGATGCAGCTATTTTCAATGCAAGAATAAAAATATTATAACAAACAGTTTCTGGGGATTGGGAACCTAGCCAAACCTAAAATATTGAAATCTCTTTCTGGGGATTGGGAACCTAGCCGAACCTAAAATATTGAAATCACTTTGTGGGGATTGGGAACCTAGCCAAATCTAAAATATTGAAATCACTTTGTGGGGATTGGGAACCTAACCTAAAATATTGAAACCACTTTGTGGGGATTGGGAACCTAGCCAAACCTAAAATATTGAAATCACTTTCTGGGGATTGGGAACCTAACCTAAAATATTGAAACCACTTTGTGGGGATTGGGAACCTAGCGAAACCTAAAATATTGAAATCACTTTGTGGGGATTGGGAACCTAGCCAAATCTAAAATATTGAAATCACTTTGTGGGGATTGGGAACCTAGCCAAACCTAAAATATTGAAATCACTTTGTGGGGATTGGGAACCTAGCCAAACCTAAAATATTGAAATCACTTTTTTGTGGGATTGGGAACCTAACCTAATGTTTATTTGATATATTTTTTATTTTCGAAGCTTTAATTTTATGTGCGAGGGGTTATTTCCTCCTTAGGAGGTGTTATATCCGAAGGGTAAATATCGGCGGAATTATTTCCGGAGGTGTGTTAACCGTGCACGATGTGCAGAGCCCGGTACAAAGAAGGAGGGGAATGGAGTTTAAAATGTTGAGCGTTCAAAGTTCAAACTATTGTATAGGATAGTTTTAGTCATAACTAGCTTCATTCATCCGCCTACCCTAATAGAATATAAAGGGCAATAATAAAATCGACTTTTGATAATAAATAAATTAGATGTTAGTAAATTATTAATAATTTAATAACATTAATCGTTTCATATTAATTGGACTGTGTTTATATCTAAATCGAACTATATTTATCTTGCCGAGCTTTCGGACAGGACCTGTGACGAGGGCCTAAGCATCATTATTAATATCATTAAAACGTCCAAATATTTTTGGAAAAAACAAAACGAAACAACCGAGGTGGACCACTGTGCTCTGGCAGCGAGCCAATAAGCGCAAGCTACTACACTCACCATGGGCTTGATTTAGGCTCGCCCACGGAGTGGGCTCTGCCTGTACTAGTATAATATTAACTAGTGTTGTCAAGTAGATGATGGCTTGCTGCATTTATTTCAAAATGTTGAACTTTTATTTTATGAAATAAATTTCCTTGAAAAAATTAATGCTTTTATTTAAAAGTTGTAAATATTGATTTTAAAAACTGAAATTGTTAACTTCTATTTTAAACATGTTAACTTGGCAAGAAATGATTGGCCTGAGCAAATAATGCAAGTTAATTGGACATTTAACTGCGACCAAAAATCTTACTCTCAAAACCAGTATAAAAGCAAATGTTCAAGCAATTGGAGGTTCAATCTTTCCTAGAGATCGGAGAAGCTCTGAACCTAGGGAAGAAACCGGGGAGACAAGCTCTCTAATGGCTTTCGCAAACACTAGAAAACAGAACATTTTTAAATCCCCTACTCGCAACTAACTCCGTCCTTGGACTCATCCCAGGTCAAGTCAAGTTAGGTTGCGGGTGTTACAAGATTGCTGTTGAAGAAGTGGGCCATGCTGTAATCATTGAAGCTGTCCAATACTGAGCGTGTTATTATTACAAATGCTACATATCTATGCTGTCACGAACACTACACATCTATGCTTATGTCAATGCTAGTACTCATGCGCAGATGAATGTTTATGTAAATAAATGCTGGTTTAATTGAATGTTTAAGTTTGCTAGTACTATAACATAGCTGGTCCTTCGAAAACCTGAAAACCCAAGTTAAAGTCAATCGGCTCATCAACAACTAGTATTAAAGCCCTGCTACGCAGGGGTGGGGCGGGGGTTGTACAGCCCATTACGTGAATCTCTATGATTTTGTCAGTTTAGAGTTAGTCAGTAATAATATTGTTAGTTTTTATTTCGCCATCGGAAATTCAATCACTACATTAATTTCGTCAGCAAAATGACTTTGTCACCATTGCGAATTGGTCAGTAAAACTTATTCAAACATGAGTAACACTAATTTAACATGAAGGTAAAGAGCCTACAAACAAATCAATCCTCAATACTGGGCTCACTTCTAGGTTTTATGATGTGCTAAAGATAAGAATCCTGTCATTATCTTGAGAGTCGTAAATTAGAAACATCTCCCCTCGGATAGTTCGCATTAGTTCGGCTGGCAGTTG
The DNA here is from genome assembly GCA_034693705.1 of Spatulosminthurus flaviceps. Lineage (NCBI taxonomy): Eukaryota > Metazoa > Arthropoda > Collembola > Symphypleona > Sminthuridae > Spatulosminthurus > Spatulosminthurus flaviceps. The sequence goes on along the minus strand of JAQFXU010005317.1, from coordinate 1,335 downwards.
CAAATCTGCTCTGGAGTCCCGTTGGATTCGGTTCAAATCTCTCGACTCTCCAACGGTTAATGTTTGATTTCTGAGTGGATTCCTTAGTCAGGTGTGGTGCAATGTTAGGATAGGTGTACAATCTCTTGGTAGCTGCGATATTCTGAGTTGAAAACTCCCACGAATTCTGTAGCTCGTCTTTTGTATGCATGATGATATTCACGACAAACAGCTCTGGTAAGATAAGTACATTCCGATAATGTTTATGAATAAAGGCACAAGTATTTAATATTTTATACGTACGAAATATTTATGTAAAAACATTACTCTTTTGGTGTCGGCAAGTGATCATGAGATTTTGAAAAAAAGTACTCATTTCCAACTTGCTTTAACCAGCCACCACATCTTTTGACGCATCTCCACGACACGACGTCATTTTTAGCATTGGAACGGTGTTAAATGTAATTTACGTGAATCAATATAGGTTTTTCTTTCGTGCTGGAAATCCCTGGTGTCCTCTGACATCCTTTTCAATTGAAATATGTGAAAATAAGTAATAATTAAAGTTTAAATTAACAGGCAATTTTCCACGAGGTTATTAACGTTTTGCACTACTTCATCGAAGGAAAATTAAAATAATGTTACCTTCCGTCGGGAAAATCGATCCAATAAAGCTTCAGGTTCTCTGGTTCTGATCCCAACCGTTATACACAAACTAACTGGATTTTCCATTTTACATTAAGTTGCACAATAAATAACAACATCTAATGATAAGGTTGATTTCTGCCAAATACATACCTTCAAAAGTTCAGAAATACAATTGTGCTAATTCCTGTAGCAACAATACTTCCATTAAATTAAAAACTACTGAGATGGAAAAAATTGCAGTTGACTGACTGCCTATATGCATCAATGACGAAATAAACTACTGCTGATATCATTGATATAGTAGAATGACTATAAGTATTAGTGTCAGTGTCGAAATAAAACACTGTCGATATTATCGGCTGACAAAAAGCGCGCTGACTTTATATCAAGTGACGATACTTTCAGTGACAGATCCACAGGGAACGCATTACGTGTGTGAGGGAAGTTGTATATGCAGGTCCGTGGCTCACTACGGCCCATTGCGGAGCACATTTGCCGGAGCCCATTTGCCTCCCCCCAAGAGGGAGGCAAATGCCGAGATAAGATATTCTTGCTTCGCTTATGCAGCATTGAATAGTGACATAAGAGGGAGGTTTGAAAGTGCAAAGCCTCACAATACAATGTTTGGCTTAACATGTAATAAGGATTGTTTCAACCATTCAAACCATTATTGGCGCCGTATAGCAAAGTGACTAATAAGGGCTCGGA
>JAQFXU010005316.1:0-11866 GCA_034693705.1 Spatulosminthurus flaviceps | reverse complement strand
AGAGAAGACTTGATAGGAGCATTTAGAAGATAAATAATCATTTAATCAAACCATAGTTATAAATGTTTCGTTAATTTTATAAGAGAACTATTTTGTAAAACGCACAAGATCTAAGGAATCTGGAATTTTTAATACTTCATCGCGGATGAGGTGTATTCAGTAATGGCAGAGAGAGCTACTCATTTTACTCCTAAAGTTTCTTTCTCAACTGATTGCCTTCAATGAAAGCGGGAAATATGAACAATTACCTGGGAGATTCGGGCTCGCGTTTCATCGAGAATATTCTTTAGTGGCGTGAACCTTACGCAATAATTGTAAGTATTTTTAATCCTTGAGGTACTTAAGATATGGGAAGTTAAGTATAGGCCGCTGGGAGTACGAAAATGCCTCGAAATTTGGGGGTACTTATAGGGAGTTTTTTAAAACAAAGATGTTACAAAATATACGTCCAAAACAATCCTCATATCTTCGGTACTTCCAATAGAAAAACCACGTGCACTGACAATTCTGAAAGCTGAAATTGTGGGCTTTCAGAAAATTCCAACCACGTTGCTCTATGTGGAGTACATCCAATGTTGTAGCAGACACCATTTTCGTAAAATTTGGCTAATTATAACCTAGGGAAAAATTGACGTGGGATAATTATCGGCTACCCAATAAACATTTGCGTAATTTTTGCTACAAAATTGTATCTTTACATTTTCCCCACATATCCAGGACTTTTGGCGCTCTTGTGTCAAAGAAACCCTGATCTCCCATTTACCGTTTGTTTAAGAATTCCACAAAATGCCCTCCTATATCGAGCTTAATTGAGCTAAGGAGGCCAAATTTCGTGAAAAGATCCATTTTACCAATATGATCGAAAAAATGGATACAGGGTAGCATTTTGAAACATTTCGATATTTTTCCAAATTACAAATTTCCGCTTTTTTCTCAAAAATTAGACACTGTGCATTGCACGGTGTATGAAGCTTATTCAATGTCGAAGGTATACTGAACTCACGAGTTTGCTTGATCAAAGCTCTTCTTACGTTAGGGCAGACGAACGAAGATGCAGAAAAGGTGAGCTTCGCCTAATAACTAAGCTTATTTAATGCCAGAGAACGCAAAATAATTAGACTAACTTTGCGTATATGCTACTTTTTTATTTTATAAGCAAACCTTGATGACCTACGATCTTTCCTCGGTGTGTGTATGATTTCCGAACTTATTATTTTAATCGGCGTGAAACTCACGCTGCAAATGGATTTTCTCTTTTCCTGAAATGCATCCATGAAATCCAAGCGCAAATAATAATTGTCAAATCAAATTAAAAACTTCCCTTATAAAATGTTCTATGCTCTTTTTTGGATTTAATGGTTATTTGAGCTCATATAAAACATTCAAAAAATATTCACAAGTTTAAGTTCGTCAGGTCAATCACACAAAACTCATTCCGCACAAAAATTATTATTGTTCTTCCCAATTGATGCTCCTCATCGAATTTAGGATTTTAGCTTAAAAAGCAAGTATGGAGTGTGACTTAAGTATAAATTTTTTCTGTGTTTAACCCAATTTCTAAAAATGTCTGCCCTATCGCCGCTTTCCATTCCACTGGCCTGCATCACATTCGTGAAGTGAGTGGTGTCAGAGCCTGGCATGATGTGCTCATGTGCAATACCCATGACAACTCAGACATTAGATTTCGAAATTTTGAATCAAATTAATTTTCATTTTTATAACTAATTTTATATGACTATTGTGTAAAGCGTACAAGATCTAAGGAATCTGGACATTGACCAATGCTTACCATTGCATCGTGGACGAAGATTAATTTATGGCAGATAAAGCTACTATGTATCTGTAAGTGTAATTTAGGTTTTTTCTCTCAACCGCTCATTTGGCGTTACAGCAGTCAATGAAAGAGAGTGACTTCGTGAAAATTGCGTTGCGTTTCTTCGGGAATATTCTTTAGTGGCGTGAAACATACGCAATGATTGTTTGTCGCCCCCCCCCCTTAAAATCCAAGGGCGTGCAATAATTAATCGTCAGATCAAATTTAAATCCCTCAAAAAATTTGTTTTTTGGGATTGAAAGCTAATGTGCTAAATCGTTCAAAATACTTGCGTAAGTTTAAGTTCCCTCATAACAGAACATTGTGGGAATTTTTGTTATATTCATCCCTCTGTATAATCTTCTCTCCCTATCTGGAACTCTAGCTGAGGGATCGAATCATTGGAAGAGAGTGTGGTTTTTTTCAAGTTCAAGTTCGGGGCTTCAAGTATTTTACATTGGAACTGAACTTGAATATCACGTTTCGGGTTCAAGCAAAAAGATCTGACTTGAATGTAACTTGAGCTTGTACAAAATTTTACATTTCAGTCCACTCCCCTTTTCAGGAATAAATTTTACAAGAAAAGATAGACATATTTTACATGCACATTGTCGTACGAATGTAAATATTTTCTTACACAAAAGGGTAGGAATAAAAATACGGAGGAAAATTTTTATTTGTGTAAATTATAAAAATAGAAATGGTTATACTGAATATAATGAAATCTGCTACAGTTGACAAAATTGCTGAATTTAATCAGCGTTAAGGCAAAACAATAATTACAGAACACTACACCTTTGCTGGGTTCTTTGATAATATTTTGCACTGGCTTGGAACTCACGCCGTAAAAGTATTTTCCTTGGAAATTTTTCCTTAGTACAGAAACCACATTTTCAGTCGCATCTATCAATGTTTCGTCTACATACGTCAAATTTCAAGTCACACCAAAAAATTCCAGCTGCATCGAGGGCCAAATCTTGTTAAAATCAAAAAGAATATAATTTGATTTTTGATGTCTACTTAATTCCTACCAGAAGTTTAAGTTTAAAGCGTTGTAATTAACAAGGCTGATGGGCGGGTAGTGGCCCAAAGCTCTGGATTTTTAGAGAATATTCAGAATTATTAGGTGAAACTACATAACTTAACGGTAGGGAGAAGCTGTTTAATTCATGGAAAATTGGGAGATATTTTGTTAATTGATTTCCTATTTTGATGAGTTTCAAGAATTTTCCAGTCAATATATTTGTACTGATTTAGGAATAATTCAAATAAAGGCAAGAAATGAAATGAATTTATTGTGTAAAATGTTCGATAGACCTTAGGAATTTGGGTAATGAGCAATATTTACCATTGCATCGTGGATGAAGCTTATTTAATGGCAAAGAACCCTACTTACTGTACTAATAGAGTTGCGTTCTTAACAGCTCGTCCAGCGCTAGAAGTTAGATTGAACGATCTTTCACTGGTGAGGCTTCCGTTTCGTTGATAATACTCTACAGTGGCGTGAAACGTACGCAATAAATGTATTTTCCCTGCCTCCATAAAATCTAAGGGCATGCAATAATTAGTTGTCAGATCAAAGTTAAGCCCCTCACCAAATTTTCTATTTCCGTTTTTTGGAATTAAAAGAAAATAGAATAAAATAAATCGTTCAATACACGAATTTATGCACAAGTTTATAGGTTCCCCTCATTACAGAACATTGTGGGAATTTTTGTTATATGAATCACACTGTATACCTTCAGTCCCTAAAAATTAAGATTTTTCAAAATTGTCAAACCTCGTTGAGCTGCCATGAGCCGTTCAAAGGATTCAAACAGGGAAAGTTTTAGGGGTCCTCCATTACAGAACAATATTTGGGGCCACGAGGCACAAATTAGATACTCACATGCATTTTATAATTTTTTATAAGTGGATCTTATCTCAAATGGAGCAAAACGTCAACCAGCTTCCACATTATTAAGCCAATGCAGTCCCTATTTTTTCATGTGGCTTGCAACTTAAACAGTAATTTTTCGTGTGGTTTAACCTAATTTGCCAAAGATTAATTAAGGAAAAATAATTATTACTTCAAAATGAGTCTCATAATTTAATTTTGCTAGAACACGAATAATTTCTGCGATTTTAGTTTCTTATCAAAAATCATTGCATAGCCAAGTCCCTTAAATAGTTGAATAGTATTTTAGTCATAGGTTAGCAGTAAAATCGGTTTAGAATTAGAACTTAGTACAAATTTTTTTTGAAGTTTACAAATGAAATTTGATTTCCATAACCAGGAATTTCGTCTATGTTTTGTGACTTGTTGCAATTTCTGGCCGGTTCAATTCAAAACCATTGAAATTATTATTAATTATTGTTTAATGTACTTGTGTAATGACGGTGAGATTTTTTACCACTCCAATCGGGATGGCTTTTTATCACCTAAATTGATTTTAGATTGAGTGAAATTATGAGAATGTCGAGATTTAGCCCAAAACTGTTCTCAAAATAGTCAAAATTGCATGGGGTTGGGAATTTTGAAGGTTGATTGGTAGATTTTACCATCACGGTGGATCACGGTAAGCTTATTCAATGTCAGAGAAGATATACTGCAATCACGAGTTTGCTTTATCAAAAGCTCTTTTTCCGTTAGGGCAAAAGAACGTGGATGAAGACAACCAATTTCATGCCAATACGTGTCGTTTCGATGTTAATATTTTGAAGTGGCTTGGAACTTAAGCAGTAAATGTATTTTCCCTGTTCTCCTAACGGCATATAATAATTTTTAAATCTTTAAGTTTCCCCAAGTTTGCGTTCTGGCAGCAGCTCGCTCAACGCTAGCACTTGCGCAAAGCGAAAACCGAAGTCTGATCTAAAAGGAGTTCGGGTTTCATGGGCCATTGGCTTTATTGGCGTGGAAATCACGCAGTAAATGTATTTTTCCACGTGTCTCCATAAATTCCAAGGGCGCGCAATATTTTAGTATGCAATTGCTTATTACTTTTTAACCCAATTTTCCAAATTGAATGAATTATACAACAAATAGATAAAAATAAGCCTGTAAAAATAGACTCGGTCCTGGTGGGAACTCTCCTTTTCCACCTTTCAAGGACCAAGTAATCTTTACTCGATTACTAATAAACAACAAGATTCTATAAAATGAGTTCTTTTAATCGTAGCACAGTTATGTAATGAGACGCAACTTTACACTTTAAAGATTAAGCAATAAACCAAAAGGGGAGAAAGACACATTTACTGTTATGGGTTTGCTTTATTGAAGATTCTAAAGATTGATAACTGATCGATAGGAAAATCCGAGCTAGACTGCCATTGCTAGTCTCGAGATCTTCCCGATTACAATTTGACATGACATGTACCATGGTACGTAATTCTGATCTTTATTGTTAGTTATAAGAGTAGTCTTTAAGATTCATAATTGCTTGAGATTTAGATTGACTACGTGCAGATTGGAATTAGAACTTTCTGGAGAATGATGTGGGAGATTGGTATTCATGAAAGGAAATCATAAAAATTAGGAATGTGCATAATTGCATGTAACCAATTACGTAACATCAGCATCTTGTGTAAATGCATCTAATGATAAAGGACTTGGAAAATGATTGTTAATAAATATCGTGAAATTACATACTAAGTTTTGGAATTCACATGGGGTACTGACAATAGGATAAGGTAAATTTAGGAGAGTGTGGAGATTTCGGACATAACTGCCCACGTTGAATACGTCTGTATAGACGTTCTTTTGCATCTTTTAGACCATTTAAATTTTATATACATTTAAAACCAGAATGTCCCGAGAAAAATTTAGTTTTAATATAAAGTTTACAATTTCGAAAAAAGGCTATAAATTTCACAATGTTGAATACTGTTGAAATTTTAATAGTGTTGAATGCACGACCCTGTTTAATTATAACTTGTTTAATTAACTTTTTTAATTACGTACTAAGAGTTGTCATTGGAAGTTTAAAATTATGTAATTACGGCAGGAAAAATCAAAGGAAGAAAATATTTTGTAGCAATCTCACTCAGATGAGATTCAGGGAAATAAATTGTAAACAGTAAGTACTATTATTTTAGCGACAATTCTTCATGTGATTTCACGCTTATGCAAATTGTGCATGTAGATTCATGGAAGTTTGGGAAACAAACAAAGCGCACTCTTTCCTGTCTTCATCTTCAATACTTACATATAAACTGCAAATAATTTACAAGGCAAGGTAAGAGATTAAATCAGGATTATAATTATTCCGAATTTTTACATTGGTTTGTTGAAGCTGGACTCCGTTCATACAATTGATTACAAAAATTTGGCCAGGGTCTCCCCAGGTAAGTGTGTTTCGTCTTGAACGGACATAATGCCAACAAATATCAACGGAAGAAAGATTTTTGAGCAATAATAACAATGACAAAATATGTACATCAGTCAGATGGACCACTTCAAATAATGTCTAAATACATGATTTACAAAACCCGACTTTCCTTTCATTGCAATATAATGGCGTTGGCACTTAATTTAATTTTTATGCACTGGAGTATTCAATATTAAAATTGTTTAAAATTTTAATCGGCGTTGACGCTGAGTTCTAATATTTAGTGGGTGGCACAAGGAGAAAACGCATTTATTCACAAAAATGGAAAGGAACAAAAACTTCCACTACAAAATGATTTTGCTGCCCTAGAAATGATCTCATGTATTCAATTGGCACTACGATCCTTCAAAATGGGCATGACAATATGTATTTTTCCTTGTTAAATTCAAGATTGATTATAAAAGCGTCCATAATTAACCCTTTTATCAAATTCTTTCCCGACAGAAGACTCTTGTGGCTCACAACATCATATGGCGCAAAGGATTTTAGCGGGGCATTCGGCTGCGCGGTTAGGTTGCCATGATTTTACATTATTTTGTTTCTCCGGCAACAATCATTTCTGCCGTCCCAATCATCAAAGCTGTACATACATATCGCGTAACGAATGGATTATCATCTCGCAGTCTCTTAGGCTCACAAAACATCAGCGTCGACGATATCATATATATGTTTTACAGTTTAAAAGTTTGTGCAGCTTCAAAACTTACCGCTTCTAACTATAAGTCACTATTCAATGCTACTTAAACGAAGCAAGGATATCTCATCTCGGCAATCGCCTCCCTTTTGCAATGGGCCGTAGTGCACCCACGGGCCTATATGTACAACTTCCTCTCACACGTAATGGGCTGAACAACCCCCGCTACACCCCTGCGTAGCAGGGCTTTCATACTAGTTGTACATTGTAAGCAGGCAAATATTACGTTGTTTAAAATTTGGCGGCTTGACATGCTGCCGGGGTTATATATTTTGCCGTCGTTAATGACGGCGTGCAGGAAGTTGGTGTACGCTTCAGTGGCATCTCGTGGCAAAAATTAGATCCTATGATTTTGTTTACGCCAAAACCATCTAGCGAGTCAAAAAACAACCTAAGCGGTTGACGGTGACGAAATTTTTACTCCTTCAATTTAAATACTTACTTAGTATTGATTTGTAACACAAGAAGCAATATTGATCGACACCTGAGAAACATTTGTGCTTATCAACTGCAAGCAGCATAGAGTTTTAGTCAACATATACTGTCTATTTAAACAACTCGCGCACTCAATTTTACGTTTTTGCACACCTCAGTTTTTAACCTTGTCTATTGGCACAGCACACAACCTATGAGAGCGTTTCACTGCCCGCGCGAAATTCATAGTATTGCATACGTACATAGCTTGTAAACTTGAAGTATTGCTGAGGGAATGGTTCTGATCTATAGGAACCATAAATATAGTAATACACCACGTTTCCTGGTACCAGAATATGTGCGATGGCGTAGTTTCCTTTAAAATTTCATGAACTAGTAGGTTTGCCTGTGTTTGTCACATTAAACGCTTTGTATGTATTTAAAAGCAGAGGTTTGAATTCATTTAAGCGTATATAATGGATTTCGTTTATTGAATATGTAATGTTGATTTAGGAATATGTTAAGATATTTCAGATAATGAGTGATCTCAAGAAAGTAGTGTAGAATGTTATAATTTTCGTGTTACAGTAATTAAATAAACCACCGCTTATTGCCTTTTAATATTCGTCCATGGAAGTGTCTACCATTGCATTGTCATGATTTTGACACTTTTATTCATGTAAGGTTTTTTTTGAAATTATGTGCTTCTTTTACATACCCTAACCTGTTGAAACCCCTCTCAGGCTTCTATTACAACGTAAAAATATAACCCCCGTTGAAAGTACAGCAGATGATGCTATAGGCTGGGGCTTGTCTACGATTCATCATTTTGGTGAGTAAGCAAGAAATTGCGTATTGCGTCTTTGCGTTCTACCTTTTTCAAAGATAAGCCGTGACAGGACATCATAACACATTCAAAATATTATGTGCATGTAAAATGATCGTGCACGATAACTACTTATGCATTTCCCCATTATAATTTTGAGTAATAAATAGAGCAGGAGAAAAATTGTTGAAGCACATCACACACACGGCTTTTTAACTCTTTCCTTTGCCTGTAATTAAACCAGCAATATTGTTGACAATCTAGAAAAACAGTGGTCCATATCAACTTCAAGCAGCAAGAAATTTTTTAATTGAATGTACACAAACACTCACAATTTGCTGTTCTAAAACGAAGAAGTTAGAAAATAAATTGAAGAATGTCAAAATTAGTGAAGATAGTGTAAAGCAGGAGAAACCGGAAACAATTTTTTTACTTGAAAATACGTTTTTGAAATTATGCCGACCAATTTCTAAAACGAAGAATCCTTGAAAGATGAGTGGAAAAAAGCTTTACTCCTGTACCTACTGTGACTACAGGACTCCGAGGAAATATGACATGCTCAACCATACACGATCACATACCGGCGAAAAGCCTTTCAATTGTGCCAATTGCAACTACAAAGCAGCTACAAGCTCTCGCATGGCGCATCACAGGAAAACGCACTATAGAGCATTAGAGAAACCACATAAATGTGAACAATGCGACTTTTTTGCCTATACTCTGTCTAAGCTTCGTGTCCACATGAGAAGACACACAGGTGAGAAACTCCACAGATGCGAAATTTGCAGTGATTCCTTTGCTAACAAACATATCTTGATTCGACACGTAAGAGTCCATACGGGTGAAAAGCCCTTCAAATGCGACGTCTGCAATTTCACTTCCGCCGATTCCTCCAGTATCAAAAAACATATGAAAACCCACACCGGTGAACGACGTTACTCTTGCCAATTTTGTGACTACAAAGCAACTCGAAGACAGCAGTTGCAATTTCATGTAAACACACACACTATGGAGAAAACTTTCAAATGCAAATATTGCGAGTATCGTACATCCCACAAGTATAACTTAGGAAACCATATCCGTGTACATACTGGGGAAAAGCCATATTCTTGCAATTCCTGTAGCCACACAGCGACTTGTTCAAGTAATATCAGAGAGCATATGAGAAGGCACACCGGGAATAAGCAATATAAATGTGAACACTGCAATTACTGTTCCACAAGTCCAAGTGATTTAAAAAGTCATCTGAACGTTCATACAGGAGAAAAACGATATATCTGCAATTTATGTGATTTCAAAACCTCCAGTAACTCTTCTTTTCGGAATCATTCAAAAAATCATTCTGGATCTCATCCATTTAAATGCAAATATTGTACTTTCGGATCCAATGCAAAGCACTACGTATCCAAACATCAGAAGAAATGCCATGCCGTAGCTTCGATGCAAACAAAGATATGAATTAAGTAAGTTTGCCTGGGTTTGTCCCTTTAAGCACCTTGCGGCTTGTTTATATTTAAAAGTAGGGGTGTAAATGAATTTCAGTAGATCTTATGGATTGGGCCTGCTGAATGTAACTTGGTTTCAATCACAATTTTTATTGTTTTCACTGCTCAAGCATTACGCCAATTTTAGGATCTTAATAGGTGTTTATAAGTTAACATAGGGCTAAATATAGGATCTGATGTTCAGAAGTAAATAAAAGAATTCAAACCTAATAGCAAAAACTTGAGGCAAAAGTCTAATTTTGTCCACATTATGAATTTTCCGTCAATTGAAAATGTTGCATATGTTCCTGCTAAAGAGCGAAAAGAATTTAAAAAAATTAGTTAAACCTATTTTGTCAAAAATGTTGTGGAAAGAAGGAAATGCACCTTTAAAAAAGTTCATGATGAACAGAAAACATATTTGGGGTTGGCTTTTATGGTTGGCCTGTGTTTGGTAAACATTTAACCACACTTGACGCCGTTCATACAATTTATAATACCGTTAGGCCGATTAATGCATTAGATATAGTCAAATACTCCAAAATGTTAACTGCGATAGAAACACTCAAAGGAAGAAGCTTTCTTGGCAATGCAATAATAATGACAAAATATATCTAGCAGCCTTGAGAACCATGTGTAAGATGAAATGGAACTATTCGAATTTAATTCACAAGGACAAACGATTTAACTAAATTGTCCAGGATGTTGACACTGCACTACAAGTCAAGGCTGGAGTGTACTCTTACACTACGGATGAGAAAATTTAAAATAAATTACGATTCCAATAGGTAATCTCCAAATTATTTTGCGTCTATTTCTTGTAGTTTTTTGTATGTTCAAATTTCATACTTGGACTATTATTTTCGATGGCCAATTTTACTGTCATTCATCCTATTGTTCCCCGACAACGACAACCCACCTTTAATTGTAAGTTGGAAAAAATAAAGTAGTTTTTACCCGTCAAAATAACATCCACGTGGCCTTGGAAGTGTTGACATTTAAGACACGCTTTATTAGGAAGCTGACGAAGTTATGATCCAGAAATTATAAATAATCAAACTTCCCTAGCTGCTTTTGCATTTTTTGGACCCAGCCAGGACTGAGAGAGCTTCGCACTTTAAGCTAACGACAATTTCATAGATTATCCAGCTTTCCACCGTTCCGTTCCCACAAAATTCTTCAATTATTAGAGGCTTAGAGGTTTCATTATCAAGACAACTAGCGAAGCTGAGTCGTCCGCTTATGCATTATAAAATGACTACTTTGATTTTTTAACGAGGCAAAGATACAATGTGCGTAGACACGATGTATTTACAAGATGGATGATGAATATCCAGCGCTTTATTTTGCATTAACTTTTTTCCCGCCTAAATAAAGGAGGGAGGAATAAGAACCGAATGCTTTGCTTGACTTTGTTCAAGCTGCCAATCGATCACGTGAATTGATGTATCGATCATCTGCAGTAAATCTGTAGGTAACTAAGGTTTTAGCGTTCTCAACAGCTCGTTTTTAATGCTAGCAATGTTGGAAAACGGGTAGACCATCTGCGCTTTCTTTTCTTGAGCTAATGTTTCATTGGCGTGGAACTCACGCAGTAAATTTATTTTCCTTGTCTCCATAAAATCCAGGGGGACGCAATATTTTAGTATGTAATTTTTCCTTACTGTTTAACCCAGTTATCCAAATTTAATGAATTAAGTAAAAAGTAGATACGGAAAAATAAATATATAAAAATAGGATAAGGTAATTTTACGAGAGTATGGAGATTTTGCCGCCACAACTGCTCACAAAATTTTGACATCAACCACTATTCTTTTTCTAGTTTATACCTGTTTGGTTTGGTAAACATACAAATTGGGGAAGAAAATTGTGGAAATGCACCTTTAAAAAAACTCATGACTAAGAGAAAACATGTTTGGGGCTGGTTTATATACTTTTTATGGTTGGCCTGTGTTTTAGTAAACATTTAACCTCACTTGATTGGTTCCCAATGAAAAGTACATGTATACGTTATGCTTTATCTCATTGGTCAATAAATCAGAAGTCCCTAGGTTCCTTCCATTTTTTGTGCGAGCATGTTATGTTGCTTCTCTCAAAAACTCCACTTGAAAGTCCCCTTCCTACCAGAAGCGCTGATCCTTGTACTGTTTTTTAGGATGCCACAGTGGGCTATAATTGAAAAAAAACGGAATTTTTGATTTTCGCCAAAAACGCAACTAATGAACTATGTAAAGCTGAACTCATTTTCTTAACAGACATATAAAACAG
>JAQFXU010005315.1:0-11869 GCA_034693705.1 Spatulosminthurus flaviceps | reverse complement strand
TGACCCCTCACAATTTTAAATTGCTAGTTCAAACTGTTGAATTTTAAGTTGAACAGCTGATGTTCTTTCAGTCTGTATAGTGAAGCTTTAATTGATTTTTATTTAATGGTTGCATGGAACAATAACAAGTACATAGTATATAAGGAAATAAAAGCAGTACGAAAATGCTTGGTGGGGATTAAGAAATCCGTGAGTTGTTCCTTGTTCCAATTATTGTACTTTTTACACTCATATTTCTCAGTCTAAATAAAGGTAGAATCTTGTTATCAACGTTACACACATTTTTATCAAATGACAAATATTCCGTCCTATTATTTTAAGCTTTGTTTAAACAAACCCGAACTTAAAGGAACAGAAAGTTGGAGCAATATTTGAAATTTCCCTGACTAGAGGGAGTTTTATTGCTCCATTTTGCATTTAGCCGACAGTATAAGGATTTTTCAAAAAAAACTGATTTATATTTTCCCTTAATCCCCAAACATAGCTCATGATCATTGAAAAACGTGTAAGATTTGGGAAATTCGGAAGAAATAGCTTATATGCAACAGCAAACACAATAAAATTGTAGCTTTTTCCCAAAAATTTTCAAAGAAGCTTAAAAACATATTTTTCAGGGTAATCATAATCGAAAATCAATCATTAACTACTTTCTAATTGTAAGTATAGGGGGAATGGAGAACTAGAAAAAGTTTGGTGAATTTAGTTTCTTCCGCCATGAAATTTAAGCCCTTGTTCTTCAAAGTGCATCGCAGGGTTCGGAAGTTATTCCAACATGTGTCTTTCATAAATAATTATCTTTCTTACGAGTCAGAAAATACCCATCGTCATATAATAACCTCCTATTTCCTGGAAAAATAGCGCACAAAAATAATCCTTTGAAAAAGTTCATCAACGTTGAGTTGTTGACAACATTGTCTCTCAATAATAAAACAGGTTGAATGACAGGACCAAGACGAAATTCTTTCTTGATTTGTTGTAACTCTTGTCAACTTGTGTACAAAAATAGGGACCTTGACATTGGATTTTGTACATTGACAATTCTATTACTAACACAGAGGTTCAAGTACCGGTTAAAATCCAAGATATTACGATAATTTAAGGACATAATAATTGAACCCGTGCCTTCCATTCAAATATTTGTCAACTTTTAAGCCTTCCCAATAAACTAACGGGAAATAGCAATAATTTCCTTTCCAACTCTACTTTTCCTTCCAAAATAAGCAGTAAAATTCGGTATTTTTATTCTTAGAAAATTCTATTTTTAGCTGGACTTTGTCTCTTCAAAACTGTACAATCCACAGATCAACATTGTACCGTTCAATAAAAATCCCAAGAGAGAGAGAGAGAGGGTGAAAAATTATATAACTGTTTGCAACCGAGTTTTTATAGACCTCATTGGGATATATTAGAGTGTAAACTGTCCTCTGTATACTTTACTGTAGGTTAAAAAGGTACTTTTCCTTGGCCGCTCTGAAAGGTTGTCATCTCGTCCTTCATTAGAAAATACGTAATAGAAGATAAGTAGAGATGCATTCGGTGGAGTGTTGTGCATATTTACAACTGCCGTTGACAGAACATCGGTCTGCACTTTTAAGTTTACCTTCACTAGGAGACATGGAGAGCGTCAATTCAAAATCCAAGATATTTTGTTATTCTAAGAAGGAAGAGTATCACTTGCTTTACTATATATTTTCTTTATAGGATCTTTTCCATAAAAACAACCCATGCAGTTATACTTTGAAGTCAGCTCATATCCTTAGGGTTTACAATGTATGCAAGAGATCAATACTGGAAGATGGATAGAGATTACGTGACCATTAAAATATACAATTTCGGGCCTACACCAACTACTGGTATTACGGATGTATTACGACCTATATAGTAAAAACGGTGGATGTGTACCATCGGTCAAACTTTTTGCCATTGGCCCCAATTGATTAGGGGATAATAATAATTGGTCGTCTGTCCTACCCGTCTTTGTGCTTTACAACACTGAATTGTTATACTGTTTAGCTTGTGCCCGACACTAACATGGGCGAGTCTCCTTGTTTTTCTCGTCAAAGGTAACAAGATAATGTCATAATATTGGGCAACCAAAAGACAGTAAGGACAATTCTTCCGAGTATCTCCATAGCCTACGGTTTAGTGGCTGTAAAATACCACGGGACCGCTCGACCTCCGGCAATTCTTTATCCTGTACCGTAAATATCAATAGAGTATGTATCGATACGTAAGAGTGCGTGTTTTATACACTTTTTTTACCTTATGGAATTATCATTGTAGAGGAAGGACCAATGTTCACAGGTCTTTTCATGGAATCATTTCTTTAAAAAAAACTACCATACTTTCGATTTCTAAAGCTTCGTAGAAATTATTGGAGGAAGTAATTCTGGAGGAGTAAAAAAAAAGTAAGAGGGATATTACGCTAAAAAAATGGATGGAGAGGACAGTAAACAACTTTTTCTTTCATTGTGTCTAAAACTGGTCTTAAACCGTGAGCTCTCTTATAACGTCCTATATACAGTTGTAATAAAATCCTGTTTCTGGTATTAGAAATCGGGAAAAACAGTACTGTAAAAATAGTCAAGTACAATGCAAAGTTATTGAATGGGAAAGAAATATATGTGGAATTTAAAAAAAAGTACCTGTTAAAAAATAAGTCAAGCCTAAGATATAATTATTATAGGAGCATGAGCATATATAGTTTTAAAAAATTGAGATGTTCCATTTTACTGACCTTATTTATTTACGACGCTATTATTCAGTCATGTGGATCACGTCCTATTTAAATATACACTACCCTCCGTTATTTTTCTTATAGGATTTTCCTTTTTTTTACAAGAGGAATATTTATTAAGATTGGGTAAAAAATAAAAAATAAATATGAACATAAAATTACATTTTCACATGATGAATTGTGTCATATACATTATATTACATTACGTGTAGGGATAATATCATTTTAGTCACGTCCTTATAATAATGATTTACATATTAGTTCGGAGGCTAAACTACGAAATCATGAGCATTGCATGTAAATTATCATGGAACTTTTATACGATTATAAATCAATGTTTATGCATTTAAATAAAATATTTATTCCTATAGTGTTGAGATAAATCCCAAAATATCTACTATTGCGCGATTTTTTTTCAACACTTGGAGACAAACAAAAACAAAACTATGCAAAGCTTGAGGATATTCCATTTTAAAGCCTTAACTTTTAGTGGAAAAATGTTGTCCGTTTTCCTAATTTAGTCAAATTTCCGGGATGGGCCACTAAACCTACGCTTTTATAAATACAAAATACAGAGGCACTTGTTACACTGCATCCCTCGGCCTCGGCTGAGCCAATGATGTAATTATTAGTAATGTGTCTCTGTTCAGATTTTATAACTCCACAGTGCAGGAACAATTCAGATTTAAGAGTATTATATATATTTGGCTGACCATGATCATGACATCCGTAAAGGCCACTCTTATATTATGCAAAACAAATGTAAACGACCTGGTTCATGGGTCAATTTATATTGAGGTATCAATGAACCCTTGCAGTTCTTGTAGGAAAACAAATGGCATTAACCTCTTCTCTCCCCCCATACCTGGAGTAATATGAATAGATTATAGTCCTGATAAAAAATCATTAATCCATCATTATAAATCATATCTAGAAATTATTTCCAACTTTTTCCTTCCCAAATAATTACAATTAATTACATATCTCCATTAAAACACGTCAGACCAATTAAAAAAGGCAATAAAAGATTAGTACCCACCACTTCAAAATAAATGATAGTACTTCCTCCAAAAATCCTCACTACAGGAATTCAAAGCATTCACCATAGCACACCACAAACACTCTTAAAATAGCTGAAAAGTGTTAAGCCTCAGCCCTTTCAGGTATTACAACAACAAAAGAAATATGTAGCATAAGTTTCAATCATAACCTGTCATAAAAGTATGGTCATACAGAAGAAAAGGTAGCTCAATCATCGTCCCTCAAATGTGAAATAACGATCCCATCATTGTAACACATACTCCAACTAAATCCCAAATGATTGGAAGCTAAAGTGGTAACCTCATCCTATAACGAATAAGTGTCATCCTCATGATCCAGTCAAAATATATGCCCAAAAAGCTTGCTTCAAAGTGTAAACTGAAAATGTAAACTCGAACAAAAACTAGACAAGGAACAATAAAAGTTATATTTTTACCAAAAATACAATATCACAAGTTAACTACTACCCATAACATCCTCGTACAATTGACAGCTTTGACCCTGCCGAAAAAATTTTTTTAAGCAGACTATATAGTAAATGGTTATGTGCGGTATGCATAATAATGCATAAGCTACATAATAAATGACGCTAGTCGAAAAATATTTCCCAAGTATAGTAAAACCTCGACTAAAAGAGTCTAACGGCATTATACGCCACATGATAATACTACTGCTCTTTATTACAAAAACCTATGAGCCAGAAGCTAGAAGAACCTAGGCGGAGTAATACATGTGTCTAAAGGACTTATGAGTTGCATATGAGTTTTTGAGGCATTTTTAGAAAATAAGATTTGAAAGGGAAAAACATGGTAAAGCATCTACTAATAAAGAGCGTAATATTATGGAATGCTTATCGCTCCCCTTATGTATATAATAATATAATTTAGGGTAATTTCTCTCATTCCTTTTGCTACTATTGCAGTTTAGATTCGTATATGTTTATATATATAATATGTATATACATATATATCCCATGTAATTCCACCAGCACCCGTCCTATTGCCCTCAAAGCGGAAAGTGTTCGAAGAGGACAAGATTTTTTCAAGGAAAAACTATACGGAAAGAATTACCCCTACAATAATCGTAAAAACGAGTCATATACACACTCGCTCTTCATGGACTAAGGACTATGGAGAAAGAATAGGTCGCGAGGCAGGGCTAATAAGTTAACGTAATATAATATAACTTCCTAAATACGTATAGCTAGTTACAAGTTAGAGAGAAAGATCCAGGATTGTTCAAACTCTCTTTTTTTCCTACACACAAGACCATCACATAAAAATAAAGATTAGTGTAGTACAACATATGAGCATTTATAGGGATCATTGAGAGAGAGAGAGAGAGCCATAAGCTCCACATCCCAACCTCCGTCATTGCCATTAATAATAGGAGAGTGCGGCAAGCTTTGTTCATTTCTATGGACCTTGTGCCCTCATTGTCCCCATCGTCACGCTTTGATTGGAGACAGAACGCAAGAGTTGCTTCTCCATCATATGAATTTGTCCCTGGAAGAGTCAACAAGAGAGTCGTATAAAATTTTGTTGGTGTCACAAGTCAAAAGACAGCAAGAGAGAGAGAGAGAGTAGATTTTTTCTCTTCTCCTTTTACAATCATCTACTATAAAATGTGAGAGCTCCATCTTAAATAGCTAATTTATGCTCACATTCTTCTTATGTTCCTCCCTCCTTATCTCTACACCCGAGACATTAGTCACATTTGCACATATGAACTGCATTTAACAACATACTTATTTCCTATTGATACTTATTCAGTATCTACTCCATAGACAAATAAGTACGGATATACGCTCTTCTTATAAAATCACATGTGGACGGAAAATATGCACGGCCTATAAATTCTCACTTGAGAATTCTCTGTACATCTCAAGAGTTAACCCGAACGAGTAGGAGATAATTGCCTAACAAAGGTTTTGTTGAATGGAAAAAAATCCGAGCAATTAAATCTACCAAGTAGTTTAACTCATCCTCTTCTGTGTGTGTGTTTCAAAACCAACTACACTAAATTCCTTACAAGAGTATTAACTCCACAGGACATTATTGTACGAGTAGGTTTTCTTATTGGACTAGACAAAAAAACCAGAAACCAATGAGTAGTACTAAAGTGTGCTTTATTGCTTGTACTAAATACTACCAGATTTCTATATTACTAGCCTATTTGTACACTTACGACATGGGAATTTTTAGCCACTTGAGTGTAGGACAAAAATGTATTTTTTTCCTGTCATAATAATTATGTATTATTGGAAATTTATGTCCGCGCCTCATCCCCATTTCTCTGCTATAGTAAATTATACACAGAAGCTCAGCCCACTGATTTCTTACAAACTGTCTTTTACACGTGAATTTACCCTGAATCTGAGGAAACATGTTGTGTTTACAGAGAGTGCACTTTAGAGAAGATGAAATATGTGAATAGTTTAGGTAGGAAACCACAGAGTGGATGCAGTGATTTCTAAGTTACGGCTTGAATTTCCAGCCAAATTGAATGAAGAAGAATATTTTTTGTAAATGACGGGATCTTGAAATGAATTGCAGATGAAGGAGAGTAGAGGGAAGTGGGAGGTATGCAAATACATGTACTACGTACATACGTGAATAAGATGGATATATGTGGAAGTTATTGCGAAAAGGAATTTGGTCCAGAATTGTTTTTATAGTGTAAAATGTAAAGTTGTTATTTTATATTTTTTTGGGGGGGAGAGGATCCCATGCAACACTATATAGCTGAGTGGAGTTATTAGAAGAGTGAAAAGAGAAAGCAGCATGATGAAAAAGGAGGTAAGGGAAAAATGCGAGACAGTATCAAAGTTATGAGAAGCTCTGAGAGAGACACGGGATCGTACATATTGGATGATGGGAATAAAAATTCTAGAGGAATGAAAAGGTAGGGAAAAAAACGTATAAAAGACTGTGCAGGTTAACCATAAAAAATATGACTTTGTGTGCGATGAGCGCCGTTTCATAAAACTCGTAAAAAGCATGGGGCTTGAAAGGAAGAGAGAAAGAGAGAGAGAGAGAGAAATAGTAGAAAGAGATAGCATAAGTATGGAGTTTCTATATATAGAGTCAATGGAAGATAGTAAAGTTGGAGTTGGAGAAAATGCTGGAGTGGTGAGAGAGAGAGAGAGAGAGAGAGAGAGAGAGAGAGAGAGAGAGACTAGAGGAAAATTGAAAAATATAAAATTGAGTCTGGGCGGAATTCCCTGGCGGGAAATCTGCTCAGTTTCCTCAATTTTTCTCTCCGTGATTTTTTGCAAAGACTTCCAATGCCACTTCTATCGTCTCTCAGGGGACATTTGAATTTCATCAGTGAGCTTCATGATCTTCAATTATTCATCGTCTTCCTAGACTCTAGCCTTCTACTTTTGGCCTAAGCTCGTGCGCCCACTCAACCCTTTTTCTATTCTCCTAAACTGGAAATTATTACCCTTATATCCTCGACCTAATCGAATCCATCCACTTCGCCCTCGTCGACTTACTGCCCAATCTTCTAAGTGAACCAATTTGTTCCACATTTTCCTCCTCCTCCTCACATACACATCTATGTATACTGGAAAGAGAGAGAGAGAGATAGGGAAGAAAAAACAACTCAGCTCCACATCCACTCTCTGATTTTTTCATTACACGGTGATAAATGCTTCTTGACTCTTTTATCAGCTCCGAAGCAAGGAGCGATACACCTCATTAATTATAACTTTCTCAAACCCTTTTTTCCTCCTTTCTTTTCTCCATGCTTATTTACTACACGTAAAGTTCCCCATCTCACTTTCAGATAACATTCCCTTGCCTAACCTAAATATTATTTTCTCTGGTGGATTCCCTCACCATATCTCATCCTCCTCTCTGATAAATCTCAATTAACCAGTGCCCTCTTGGAATTCTACTCCTTTCCTTCTCCATTACATCCCATCCTATGTACATGAGTATAAAAAGAATTATTGCTGGGGAGGAGGAGGAGGAGGAGGAGGGAAAAAATTCCTGCAATGCATCAGATATTGATTGAGTTTTTAGTACGGGATATGCTACACATACGGAACTTACTAATAATAAAAGTTACTTACCGTCTACTACAGCTAGAGATCCCCAGTCTGACTTGAGCTGTCCCAGACTTTTTCATATAAAATTCCAAATGACTTTTTAATTTAAAAAAATTGTATTAAAGAAGGGGGGAAACATTTTAGTACCTAAAATTCAATATTTACATACATTTTAACATTTTTGTACCTAAAATATTGAAATTTTATATTTTATTACGTATTTATCACTGTAGTAGCTTGCTATAGCTCATGGTTATGTACGCATTTTTAGCGTAAGGGATATCAGCAAAATCTATATATGCATTGTAAATCTTGGAGCATGTCGCTATAGGTAAGTTTGTACTCATCGACTAATCATCTGCACATTGGGACTTTCTTTTTTCTATTTGACCCATAATATATCAGAAACGGGTGAAGATATAAAGAAGAAATTATTGTATCTATGAAGACACTACTTCCGCTGACAAGAAAAACCTAGAACCACCTGTGAGTTGTAAAATTGTAGCAAGATAAAAATTAAAGATTATATACCTTGAAGCTTGGAGCTGTTTTTGTATAGTCGTAGTAAGATGAGTCATAAATCAAAATAAATATTCATATTTGGGAGTCCAGGCATGGTTGAGCACTTTGGAATGACACACCTTATTATATAGCTAATTATTTTAATGAATTAATTGACGACCAAGATTTTACAACCTTGTACTCATAGCTTCATCTCCAAGCTACGTATGCATAGTTGTGTTGTCATAAGTGGAACCTCCAGCTGATGCAATTACTACAGGGAGAGAGAAAAACTTAATATAATTTCCGTTAAATTGAGTCTTTATGGCAGGATGCTCTCTTTTGGTCATTATGATGAGCTACACATTCGCTATTGGTTGGACATTAGAGACCAGCAGCTAAGATGATGATTTGAGTCCGTCCATACACCATTGCACATATTATTGCTGTTAAGGAGGGAAAAGAAGGCAATTAGTGTATATGACTCATATAAAAAACAAGACTCAAGAAAATCATAGAATGTTGTGTGTTCATAGCTTCTAGACCGCAATAGCAAGTATATAGGAGCGGTATTTAAGTGGAAAAAGTACACGCCTGTTAAGTATTATTCCCTTCAAAAAACTTGCTCCTCTTCAATGCCCCATTCCTCCGTCTATGTCATAAACGTTTACAACTCTAGAAAATAAATCCGTTTAGGAGGATGACTTCTTTCGTCCCATAATAACTTTACTGCCTTGTCTCATCCTTCTCCGCCTCCTTCCTCCCTCTTCCACAATAACTTCACATACGTTGGAGGACAATCAATTTTTTTTCTAGTAATTAATTTTATTTTCATGGGTCATCAAACTATTAGTGCTTTTAGAGGACGTGCTTAGCACATTTTAATTTTCTATAAGCAATGCCAATTTCACATCCTTTACTAGCATATGGCTTCAATCCTTTACCATTCTAATCAATTTAAATTGCTTTAAAACTCTTTTGATGTGCCACATACATATAATATGAGGAGCGAAATTATTTCTGTATTTACATACGTTTCTCCTCAAATATTCCTTGGTACGAAACACCGGCCCTTGGAATAAAATGCAGGAAAGAGTTCGTAGGTATTTTATTCGAGCAAGAGCCTAGCGGAAGAGGGAGAAGTTGCAAATCATATAGCGAGAGAAAGAAAAATAAAACTATAAAAATTATATGATTCTCTCCATAAGCCAATATCATAATTTTCCTGGTGAGCTCCAGTCAAAAGGGAAAAGTAAGTGTTGTAAAAATATAAACAACCGGATGAATTCTACGGTTTAATATGGAAAATGTTACGCGTACTTTTAGTACTACAGTACACGTGTGTGTGTGTGTGTGTGTGCGTACAAGAGAAAACAATAGCATGGCATGATATGGGGTAAAAGTGTATACATTTTTCGTCCCTTCCTCCTTACTAAAGAGAAGCGTACAAAAAAACGTATGTTGGACCCCTTGGAAGAACTCGCTATAGAGTAAAAATTTGAGACAAGCTATTTTTCTCACTCATATGCATATGCAGACTCTAGAGTTTTCCATGGGTCAAAATGAGTAAACCAGAGTTAAATAAATATCTTTTGGACACAGCTCCAGCATTGCAACTTATTACCGTTCATGTATGCAAACCTCGAAGGAATATTATTGTACGTAGAACGTACAGGGCCTGGACTACAGGGACGAGATAAAAGTATGTATAAAGCTTTTATATAATAATTGAATATAAAAATATTCGTCCTTTACTAGTGCAGTACGTAGCATGTACAATAGTAGATGAAGATCCGAGGGATTTTTATATTGGAAGGGAGAGTGAAGTAACAAATACGTTGATTTTCTATGTTTTGTTATGGTGAAAATATGTGTAGCCTTGCTTTTGTGAAGTAAAGAAAAAGTTTCGAGTGGGTTATCCACCGAGAGTAATAAAACCCTTTGGGTTGGATTAAAACAAGCCTTGCTTCTCCAAACCTTACAATAGACTTTTCCCCCTTCTAAAACGGCTCATCATAAAATAATCAAGAGGTGCTTTAGAAAAGATTCACTTTTCAAACCATTTTCTTTCAATCATCCATCATAGCCAATTAACTTTCAATTAGCGCTGTATATAGGCAATCCCTATTCTCTCCAAGGATATTGTAATAATTCCAATGAATGTAGCTCAGAAAAAGAGTAATATAGAATATATGTTAGCAAATGTAGAGCATCCGAGCCAATGAAATTGGATTAAAAGTGATGTCCCATGCTCACTCCAACTATAAAGAATTATCAATGTGTGAAATGGGATAAGAGCCTTGTTTTCACACAATATCATTCCTTCCCATCAAATTCACAGTTTGTTGTAAGTTTCTGGACTCTTGCCAATACCTTTATTTATGGGATTGTCCAATAGTGCTAAAGGAAATATAAGCTACGTATGTACTTCATTGTTTATTTCCTATATGATATAAGAGTATGTATAGAGAAAACACAAAACGATCTTCAAGTTTTTTTTCTCTAGTTATTTATTTTTGGGTAGTTATCGCTGGCAGGTATGTGGGATCTAATGGGTGCTGAGAGTTTTGGGGTATATAGAGGCAATAAAAATAATGGTAATGTTTCCTCTACATATAAATATATGAGATGGATATTGTTTTTTTGAGAACGTGATATTGGGAGTTTTCAAGAATGCATTACATATTTTTATTCGAGATTTTTTTTGTTGCAGGTCATAAAGCTTAATGCAATCATTGAGTACCAATTATTACAGTGTCGTAAAATTTGGAAAGTGATTCGAGTACAAAAATGTTCACCAGTAAAAAAAAATACTTGAGCTTATAAAAATACAATACTTTTTTTTTTAAAGAAGATTCTTGTATTCACATAAGTCGTTTTGGATCAGTTGACGGGCCATGTTGGGATACGAGAGGACGTTATCAAAATTCCATTTAACAGTATGGGTAGTTGGGGCAAGCGGCTGGGTGGACACCGGGTGGGTATTGGTGGTTGACTCTGTCGAAGAAGTAGCCAGCTGGGGCTCCAAGTCCGGCAGTGTTACAGAATGGGTAGTTGGGGCAGGTTGAGGGGTGAACTCCGGCTGGGTATCTGCAATCATAGCGAATAAATTTGTTTTAAAATCTGAGATTTTGTTTTCATGTAGGAAATCCTTTAAACTTTTATGGTCTTCAGGGTTGAAGTAACAATTAAAAAATATTTTTGTTTAAATTACCTTTCTTGGGCGAAAGTGAAGGCGACGAAAGCCAAGAGCTGAAATTAAAAGAAAATTTTTTCAAATCAAATTTGTCCATAAAATGAGCATTAAAGCCAACCTAAACGAATTGTTTCAAAATTTCGAAGTAAAATATATAAATTTTTACCAAAACGACAAGGATAGCCTTAGACATGTTGAAGGTTGGGATCTGGAGCTTTGTAAAGAAGCTGACAAATGATTCTAGAGCAAACTGAAGATTTGTAATGATTCTGTCAGTGACAAGTTCACTATTTATATTGGAAGTAGAAAATGTGAAATGATGAGAAAAAATGATGTT
>JAQFXU010005314.1:0-11876 GCA_034693705.1 Spatulosminthurus flaviceps | reverse complement strand
GTTATTGTTTTGTTATACGAAAATTAACAAAACTAAACTAAAAAACAAAAGTATTTTGATACAATATTACAGCACTACCTATATGTAAACTTAATTATGTACATATACACAAATAAAACGCAGATTTTTATGACATATTCTGCAGGGTGTAGCTGTCTCGAACTGAGGAACTGGTCAGAACTATTTATAGAAACTATATGCGATGACCTTTATGAAGAGCAAATAATTGACGCGAAAAACATTCTCCGGCATATATATCGTCGGTATAATTCTGCCACGTTCAGGATTTTCTCCGGTTCAAGAAATCTTGACACTAGATTTCGTTAACTATTCAAGGACACTTATATTTTTGGACACCACTAGAGTAAAAGACCTGGATAAAAGGAATTATAGAGAAGATGAGAAAAATATATATGATGAAATATGATGTGTTTTATAATTAGTGTAGTGTGTAATGCAAAAGTGAGAGATGAATATTTATTCACAACTGATCTACTGACATTGCCGAAGTTTGAAGTTTAGGATATGGACTTGAGAAGAAATTGTAAATAGTGTGATTTCTAAATGATTTACAATTAATTTTGAATTTGTTTAAGGAATTCCTCAATGATGAAAGGAATTACTTAAGAATGCAGAGGAAATTTCATGGAATTCTTGAGCTCAGCATTTCTACAAATATTTAAGTATTTAAGTTATTTAGACGTACAGGTACAGGGGCAGGGGTGAGAATATGAAATTAATTGTGGGTTTCGTTCGTATTGATGGAACACTGCTGAGCACTGACCCGAGGTGTATTTACAAATATGTACAAATAAAAACAGGCCGTAAATCATGCTAAAACTCTCACGGCGGTAGCTACACTCGTTCGGTGCTTGTATTTTTCCAGAAGTAATAGATGCGCTGTTTAAAGCTCAAGCTCCGAATCGTTGATGAGATTTGTTCCATCCAAGCTAGCGCTATACACCCGTATATGTAGAACAGTCGAAAATTGCGAATGTTACAAACGATGTAGACACGAAATTAAATAGAGATGAAAGGGCTTCCCTGGAACGGAAATCTTGATTTTGCGACTTGCGTTGCGTCTGTTGCATAAAAGTACGGAATTGTTTAATTTCGGCTTGTATGAATTTTAGAGTAACTTTGAGCATAAGCAGAGTATGTGAGATTACATAAAAACGCATCAGGTATACGCTATAATGCTGTTGATTTTTGACTGTTGTACCTACCTCTTTATTTATAGTTATAATGTAAAATTACATACATCAGTACAAATAAAAACTCTAGGGGTTCAAGGAGTAGATCAAAAGTTTGGACATTTAAAGGAAACTCGTCCAAGGTTTAAACACAACTATAAAAGCTCAACGTAACTAAGGATTCTAAAAAGGAATGAACAGATGAAAAGTACTATCAGAACTAAATGTTGATGCATCAAAAATTCATATTCTTGCCATAGGAAATGTTAAAATTGCGTATGGTTCAATCAAAACAGCAGAATGATTTCGAAAACTCTCTTCAAAATTCATCCAGCATTAGAAGCCTCTGACTCACTTCAGGGACGTGAAAATTATCCAATTGGGATTTGAGATTTTGAATGGTGATTTCAGCATTCGCTAGCTTCTTGTCCATATCTTGTTTTTTATCCTGTAGATCCTTAAACGTTTCTTTCAATAAATCAGGATTATTCAACTGCTCTCTAGCTTTAGATTTCGATTGGAGTTCTAGATCCTTCTGAATCAAATAGTTTGACATTGGATCCTCAACCACTTGACGATGTTTCATTTGAAGCTTATCCAGCTCCCGCTTCAGCTCTTGTAACATCTGTAATAACAAAAATTCCAATGCTTTTTCAAAAATATATTTCTCCATAAATTTTACAAAATCCTCAATACCATTACCATTTTCTCCTGTTCCCACACTGGCTGATCCTCTTGAATTTGTTTTTCCATGTCCACAATAACAGCTGTAATTTCAGCGTGGCTTCTGGACAAGTTACTGGTCACCCTTCTTTTGGCTTCAGTTCTGTACTCGAGTGTCCGGAGTTCTTTCTTTGTATACCTGAGCACAGTGTCAAATAAAATTATTTGCGGATAAGTATAAGCAGTTGACATTGGGAATTTATTTTTCATTACTGCAATATCTTAAAAAGCATGGAAAAGAATACGATCTCTATGTTAACGTCTAAATTATTTATGCTTTTCCAGCCACTTACCAGTATTCCTGGACAACTGAGTAAATGTAGCTCGGTGAGAGTATCCCATCATTCTGCATTTGTTCCAATACTTCCATGTCCTGGTCTCTGTCCGGAGAAGACATGTTGGTTGTAGCAATATGATTCAGTTTGGTATTCGCTCTCTTCCTTCCCTTCTCTAACTTTGTATTTCGTCAGTAATTACATTGATTGATTTCAAGCGGCGTCTAAATATTACGTATCTCTGATGGTATTTAAAAACGAATGCTTGTTGAACGTACTTTGAAAGCTTCTAGGCCAAGCACGTGGCAAAACAGTAGGCGTGCTATGGCTGGCACGTTTGCATGAAAACATGCGCGTCTTACAAAACGTAATTATAACAAGGATATTTGGCATAATTGGGAGGCATGAAGGTATCTTTAGATTCCTTAGTCAGCCCTTAATACTATTTGCCCAGAATTTTTATAGAATGCGACTAAAATGTTCAAGGAATATAATAAATTGAGAATGCATTTCACATGGCGTCTAACATAATTAGCAGCTAAGGCATTAGTTCTGCCACCTGGCGGCACTAGCGAGTCTATAGTACACTTCAATAAAGCAGAATGAGCCAGTTATAATTGCTTACTGCTACTACCTTATAATTTTCGACGGCTGATGTGAAACCATAGGAATCACAGCATTTAGCTCTTTGAGTTCACTGTTTAATAGCACAGTAATGATAAAAATAATTGCACATGAACAAGGTACGGGTATAGAAGTTAATAGAAGTGGGGTTTTTATTAGATTGCACACCTACCTGATCTCAACGTACCCCTGCCACAAATATGAGTTGGTTGAAAGAGCATGTAAGTATATACTTAATAAAAGCTTGCTTAATGTAGGAAGTAATTTGTCGTTGAGACACAAGTTGACTGCATTCAAGTGTGCCAGGTAATATAAGGTATAGATAGTTTTTGCATGAGCATTTTGTCAGTACATAGCCAGTTGTCTTTTTACTATTTGGGTGTATGCGTGGAATTGGACAGTGTATGTGCAATCCGGAAATTGGGCAAGAAATAGTAACAACTAAAATGTTGAAGCAGTTTGTGTGTGTGCAAGAGGTGGAGGTGAGGTAATGCATCGATGGAATGGAATACGCTTGAGTTGTCATCTGAAGCTAACTATAAAGCAACGCAAGACTTTGTTGTATATTGAAGGCATGAAATATTTACGGTTTCGACTTTAGTAAAAAAAATCGACCACGATTACAATCTACTATTGCACTCACTGCTCAATTCTTCCTTATAAGAAAATGATAAGTAAAGTTTGTATAGATCTTGTAGTAGTAGTATTTTCCTTCATTTCTTAAAGGTCTGTGTGAAGCAAAAGATCTCATTATAAAAGTGGGCCTGCAGGTAAATTGTTGCTCGGGAGCTGAATATGTATGTATACAAATGCAATGTGCACACATGAGCCGGCACTTGATCTTTTCCCTCACACACTCTCTAGGAATTGAATGATCATTTTGAAACTTGACTTTAAATTTTATCTTTGGATTTCTATGGACTCGTATAGGAGAAAAATGTATGTAAATGTGTAAAGTGTTGCTAACACATATGCACAACTTCCGACCTTGATTACAATTGCTTTCAAGCTATATAGTGCTCAAATGCATATAAAAATGTAAACTATAATTTCACAGTATGTATACAACTTTTGGTAAACCAAAATCTTTGCATATGCATATATATAATATATAGAGATCCATTAGTCTAGCCCTCACGGGTAATGTTTGTAGGCGCACCAATTCTCAAGATGTACCTACCATACAGTCACAAGCAACTCTTTCCTTTTATTTTACAATGCATGCATACATATATACACGATTATTCAGTGCAAATGACGTAACCTGTTTAGTTCCTGTGAAATATGCGACTACAGAGTTTATTATGTTGTGTGATAATGTAGGAATTCAACATATTCGCTGTATGTGTGCAAACGAGAAGGAAAGTCACATTATTTCAATGTAAAGTACTGCACGTTTGTATAGTGACTCTTGTCTGCGGTGGATGTTGTTAAGTGTCTGTTTTTGCAATTCTAGTCAATATCATCATTGTCCAAACAATCTTTGACACTGTGGAGGTTAACACAGTGTCAGGTAAAGTTCTGGCAGGGTTGTGTTATTACTGACGTTGCAGCTCTTCATTACGGACGGAATAAGGGGAAATGTGCTAGCTAAGACTCCGCGGGCGGTTTCCAGCTTCGACTGATCAAGCAAAAGTTGTTTTAGTACTTCTTACCTCTGCAAAAATATCCGTGCATAAATTACAGTGACGGGAGTGACTTGGTGACAATTTTTTTATTCCACATTGTTAATATTTCCTATTACGAGCGGAGGCAAAATGTCGTTTGGGAAAAAGTCAGTGCTAGGTTTCTTTTGTGTGGTGTTAGCTTTCTATTTTAATAGAAACACGAATATAAAAATTGGTGGTAAATTAGTCCAAACAAATTCAGGAGTTGTTAAAGGAATAATCTCAAAGTCTAGAGACGGCCGAGAATATTACGAATGGCTCGGTATTCCTTATGCGGAGCCGCCTGTGGGAAATCTGCGATTTGCCGTGAGTGTAAAGATTCAGTGTTTATTGATGTTGATTAGCCTTTAGGGAGAATTTTTTTTTGATAAGTTTACGTACCTATACATTCACATGACACTTATCAGTTGTAAAACTTGCGCGTTTTTCGCTCGTTGTTGATGTGTGTGCCGTCATAAAAAATTGCCACAATTGTTTTTTATTGAAGATGGGAGGAGTTCGAAGGTATTCATATTTCCTAATTTTTATTATTATTACTGCAATAATACCCTTTTTTACCCTAATCGCTTTTAGACACCTCAACCTATTGCTCCATGGAAAGGTATCCGTGACGCTAGTGAATATGGAAATGAGTGTGCTCAGTTTGATATGCTGTTACAAAGGATCTATGGGGTTGAGGTAAGTAAAAATAAGTAACTGTACTTATTTTTACATAGTGGAATTTTCTTACGAGTTTGTAATATGTATTTCTGCATTGTTTGGTAATGGTAATAATAGTAATAATTATAATAAATAATGTTATTTTAGGATTGCTTGTTCCTCAACATACATGTTCCAAAGGTTAGTGAAAAAATATATTTGTTTTAGAACTTAAACTTTAACTTCAATCAAAAATAAATTAAAGAGGAATTTTTTCAAAATCGAAGGTAACTAATTATGCTTGGTGGGCAGGAGTTCCTTCGAAAGTGTTATTTCTAGAGTGTTAGATACAATAATACATAATGATAGCGTTCGATGATGAACGTCCACGGGTAGAGGGGTGAAATGTGAAAGCAGTGGTGATGTTGGCTAATTGTGTGGTTGGCACTACATTATACCGGTAAAAACGTGTGGGTTCGAGTCCTACCAACCTCGTTTATACTTTGCATTCTCTATACTTCAAATTAATAATTTCCTAGGAATTTTTATGTGTATACTCCCCATCTACATCTGCTGTTGTACTAGAAGAGTCTTAGGCATTTTCAATATATGATCCAGTTGTCTCCGCGGCCAATGCAATGGTGCGATTTGGATTAATGTTTTAAGCACTTGTTTTTGAGTTGATTTGAGGGAGTTATGTATGGAAATCCGTTAAACACCGGAGTTATGATTGTTGATGTTTTTTATGAATATACGTAGGTTATAATAATGCTGAAAAATCATAAATCTGGTGTTTTTCGAGAATTTTGTTGACACATTTCAAAATGTTTGCTAAAAAATTCAGCCATTTAGATAGGGGCTCCATCGATGAAATATTGAGTATGTATTTTGGATCCCCTTCCTCCTACAATGGACGGTTAGGTTTGGGATTTCTTTTGCGAACATGAAATTTTTTGGCCAAAATTTAAGTACCAAAAATTTGAAAAATAGTTTCTAAATCACGATGACAAAAAGCAGCTTCATAAAAAAATTTCTCCAGGTACACCTTTATTGTAACAATGGAGCCAAAGCTACATGTCCTTAAATATGGAGTTACACGGATAGTTAAACGATGCCATTGATTCAAAAAGAGTGCATTTATGTTATGTGAAAGAAAAAATGTTGTTTCGACACAAAAAACCTTCAGTTTTTTAAGGCTACACCGTAAATCTCTCAATTTAAAAAAAATTAAATGGAACAAATTATACTGATTTTACTCCTTTTTAAATACATGGTTGACGTTCCATTATATGTATATGTAAAAAAATTATGGAAAATTGGTCGAAAATCGAATACTTCATTTTCAGCCAGAATTTTCATGTCTGTGAATCGGTGAAGTGTAGTGCCAACTGTGCAGGGGTGCATGTATGGAAAGTCGTACGGATATACAACTCCCCACAAAGTCAACAATAAAAAAAACCCCCACTTTGTAGGAATTCGTGCGAATACCGAGTAATGTTGTCGTCAGTTTTGAAAAAATACACATCTCTTAATGATCTCTAAATATTAAATATTTTTATTCCGTCTAAAAAGAAAAAAGATGCTAATATGAGCACATCATTTGCATTCCCCATAGAGAAATGAAAAGGAAGATAAATTATTACCAGTTATGTTCTTCATACATGGAGGCTACTTTGCAGGAGGTGGTTCAAATGCATTTAGACCAGACTACTTCATGGATGAAGATGTTGTGCTGGTAACTGTCAACTACAGATTAGGGGCTTTAGGTATGAAAAAGCACTTCATAAACTAACAATAGGAATTATTTAGTGCGAATGAACTCCTCATTCAGCCTCATTCGAATAATTGTAAATATATCAAAGGGTTCCTCAACACCGGCGATAAAGAGGCTCGAGGTAACATGGGACTCAAGGACCAGACGCTGTCTTTAAAATGGGTTAATGAAAATATCGAGAGATTTGGGGGTGATCCTAAGCAAATTACAATTTTCGGCCAATCTGCTGGGTTTGTTTAATATTCCTTTAGAAAAATAATCAGTCCATGCACAACACCCCTACAAATATGCATGCCCTCAATTGAAACATTTTTTTCAAATTTCCAGCGGTGTCAGCGTGCATTTATTGACTATGTCACCAATGTCAAAAAATTTAATGCAAAAAGCAATCTCTCAAAGTGGAACAGCCCTCTGTGTTTGGGCTTATTATGATGAGCCTGTGAAGCAAGCTAAAAGATTCGCAGGCAAATTAGATTGCCCCACAGAGTCCTCAGCCACCATGGTTGAATGTCTTCGCAAAAAGGACGTTAATGACTTCTTGGAAGCTCACCGGGAAACTGTGGTAAGAAAAAAATTGAATAAATGTGACAATAAAATTGAACAAAATAATTATTTTTTATGAATTCCTATTCATCACAATGGTCCCTACAATAGTCATTTTTCTTATATAGATTCTACTTCATGTTGACTTTAGAGATAGTGAGTGTATAGCTTAAATTTAACAAAGCAATAAGAAATGAAATATTATAGGACATTCATCATCAGAAGGAAGCATTATTTGTTCCATCTAAAGAAGCAATAATTGACGAGGAGACCTTCTTGCCTGATGAACCAGCAGCTCTTTTGAAAGCTGGCAAAGTTGAGAAAATCCCTTGGCTCTCAGGTGGCAATGCAAAAGAAGGCCTGATCTCAGGACAAGGTAAAAAAAATTATTTTCCTAAGAAATCAATCTCCATATGAGTCTTGACATATTAGGAATAATTACTGTATGTTTTATTGCTTGACAGTTTTTTACAAAAACGAAACGTTCCGAGAAGCCGTGGCTGCTAATTGGGATATCATTGATGATACCTTTCTTCTTCTCTCAGAAAAGGAAAAGGCATTTAGCAGAAAGATTAGAGACTTTTATTTTGGGAAGGATGCGGGAGTTGAGACAAATTCCTCGGTCCAATTTCCTGCCTTAACTGACCTCATCACTGACCGTTTATTTTTTACTGGCATGCACACCGCTCACATTGAGCATGCCAAGCATGCTCCAGTTTATCTCTACTATTATAATAAAACTGGACCATCACTCACAGAATTGTTACTCATGTTCAAAGGAAGATTATCTCCTATCATAGAAGTTATTATTGGAAGAATTACCAATTGGTTTTATTATAATGTACTGGGAACTCAAAGGGAATTTTTTGGTGAGTTCTTTCTTTTTGAGAAAGAAAAAAGTATTTGAAATGAAACTAATTTTTTGAGGAAAATTATGTTATATGATAAACAGGTGTCTGTCATGCGGATGAATTGGCAATGCTCTTCTACATGCCCAATATATTCTACATCGGCAGGGATGACCCACATTATGAATTTTCTAAAGATTTGGTCAGATCCTGGGTTTCCTTCGCCAATAGTAGCGGGTAAATGATCTAAGGAAATGTACCAAGCTGTGTGACTTATGTTCCAAATTTATTTTATTAACTAAAGATTTCTAATTTATTTTACAGGGAAATCTCCTTCCGTAATACAAAGATACCCCGTGTGAGTCCTACAGGAAAATTAACATACTTGGAAATAAATGACCAGTCAAAAATCATCCCAACGCCATTTTTAGAACGGGTTCAATTTTGGGAATCTATTGGGAAGAAATTGAGTTGATCAGTTTACATAGAATGGCTATAATAATTATGCAGTGCAGGCATGCTGCTTGTGATACTCATTATAACTCAATCGCAGCCAAAAGGTGAATATTTCTCTACTTGCATGTATATTTAAATATTGATGGCCTAATTCCCAAAGGAGCCATGTTAGTTCCTCAAATACCATAAAATGTATTGTATATTAACTTCACTTAAATTTTACAAATCAGACAACACAATCTGAATATATTTTTACAGTGAGAGCAGTTTGAAAAAAACATTTTGTAGTTACGTAGTGAAACTCGTAATGTATGGAGCATTCTGGAATGACCACTATACAATTTGGTTCTTTTGGAATTAGGTCGGGGATATGTAAAAATTTTAACTTTGTTGACAATCAGTTTTATTATATTATGCAACGCCTTAGGCAAATTTTGTGTTCCTTTATGTATTTGATAACTTCAAATCAAAACACTTGAAACATTAATTAAAACGTGTATGCACTAGATGCAATATCGTACATAATTTTTAAAATGATTTGTACATAATTTATTCTTATTTGCATAAATCCATCCTTGAAGACGAGTTATTTCATAAAAAGAATGTTTTTCTAATGTTCTTAAACGAGCTGCTACTATAAAATATTTGAATTGTTGAATACACGGACTTCCAATATTCATAAAATTGTTGACACATCCATGAATATTAAGTTTTAATAGCACATGCATTATGGAGGGTTATACAGGACAGGCTGCTCAAGCCAAGCATGTAAATATCCAACAGATGTGAAGCATATATTTGTATATATAGACAAGACGTAGTAATCGGAGCAGAAAAATCTACTTTGGTATTCCTCAAAGAAGATTTTTAGCAAAGTTTAATTCAAGACTAAAATTAGAGCTGAAAATTAAAATGATTATTAATAATAATAAAAAAAGCCACGACAGTTGCGAGTTTGTGGTTCATTGTTCATAATTTGCTTCCCATGCAAAAGCCAATTTTGTTTACAGGGAATACAATGGATTTAAACTACTGTATGGTCAAGTGACAATAGAAGTAAAATTTTCAAAGCGAAAAAAAGTAGAGCAGACTCTTCATACACATTTTTGATAATGCCCATAAAAAATATACACGGATGCATATTTTTCAATAGAATCATATAATAAAATGCATTTGGTAGTTTTATGAGGATTTTCCCATGCTTGACTTGATGAATCGGACCTTTGTACACAGCTCCATTCTTATCTTCTCCTCATTCAGTCTTTAACAATGTCCTTTGTAAATACATACCAACACTATAGGTAAGTATTTCCCTAAATAACCATATGTATAAGCTACATAATAATTCCGCATCCTACACCTCTTTTCACTTTAGCTATTTTCGAATAACATTATTATTTGCACAATTCATATTGCCCTTAAATTTATTATTGAAAGCTCAAGTCATGTTTTGTTAAACCACTCTGTGGCTCTTATGTGGGCACCTCACACGCTCGAAATAGCTAAATACCGCAAACGTTGTAACGTATTTCTATGCCAAGATCATCATGGAAGAAAATAATGAAA
Source organism: Spatulosminthurus flaviceps (assembly GCA_034693705.1). NCBI lineage: Eukaryota > Metazoa > Arthropoda > Collembola > Symphypleona > Sminthuridae > Spatulosminthurus > Spatulosminthurus flaviceps. Next base: position 1,568 of record JAQFXU010005314.1, on the reverse strand, counting down.
AAAAAACCTCAATAGCTCTCCTAATAGGTTCACACACACTGCATGAGTATCAGTACATGTCTAAGCTTCGGATACTTTGTCTTTCAAGTGATAAGAAGAAACGTTGCTTGAAAGGGAGTTCTTAAATGTCTTTCGTTCAACTTTCCCGTCTTTTTTTCTATATTAGGCACATTCAAGAAACCCCTTTAATGGAATTTATACAGGTGAAATGGTAAAAGAGCTTAAATCTGCCGTGTCGGGAAAAAAACTCTGAATATAATAAACAATTCGATTCCATATATTGTAAATCATACTAATTCAAGTACCATTAGTAGTAGGAACTTTATGTAGCGCAGTACACAATGCCATAGCCGAAAAAGAGGTTACTAGTGTGAAGGTTCTTAAATAGTTTTATTTCCCTTAGGGTTGTTATATTTACAGAGAGAGAGAGAGAGATGCTACAACAAGAGGAAGTTTATCCAAAATTAAAAGAATTATCTCAATGAAATGAATTCAAGTGGAGTTTTTTTCATGACCATTTCAAAATTTAGAACTCATCTGTATTTTTAGTTACATATTGTACAGAAAAATAATTCCATATACATACGTTGGATTGCGTACCTTATGTATTTGTACGTATAAAGTGGCGAATGTTCAATCCGCATGCATGATCCGACAAAAGAATTGGTGATTATTTCTACCAGACCATAATTCTCATAAATTCACTACATACTTCACACACACACACATACACACATATACTGCAACATCTATAGGAACATTGGAATTGACCATCTTGAGTTTGGAATATTAATCTGTCATGAGGATAATGACTTGGATTAAAATGACTCAGCCCTTTCCACACACCACACACTTATTGTCATCCTAACAATGACATCTTTGAGGCTCCTAAATCGTGCGTATTATCACTCATTTGGGTAATTTCCATTAAGTTGGACACTCTGTCTCTGTTTGCAAACTGAAATTTTTGACCATTGTTCTGGTATATGGTAACGTTCAGGAAGACGAATGTTGCATTTGAAGTACAATTTTTTTACGGTATATTGCAGATGCTATAAATACATGCAAAGGGGGATGATTGTGAGTAGAGCAGGTCCAAAGAATGTAGTAACGGATGACAATGTGGGAATGTAGTAGTAGTTTTGAAGGTAATAGGATGTGAATGGGAAGGAGAGAGTAGATTATCTTTATAGTACATCCAGCAGCATCTTCCTTTTGTCTCAGTCGCAGCATTCGAACTTGTCCTTTTTTTGTATATTTGAAGGCGAACACAATTAATTGCAAGTGAAATTATCCCCCTTTTGTATCTCCCATCTTCTACTACAGTTGTCACAGGTGGGATCCTTTCTTTCTATTCTAATGCTTTCATCACCGTAAAATAATGTGTGGAGCTGATGACAGATCTATTAACGGCTCTAACCGGCAAAACCCGAAGGCTTATGGGTATTTAGAAGGGGATTGAAGTTATGGAAGTGATTATACAGAGAGGTGATAATTGGTAAGTTAAACGAGACTTACCTGTAAGTTGAAGTTTGACTGTAATTATACTAGTTACCGAAGGTTGAGAG
>JAQFXU010005313.1:0-11876 GCA_034693705.1 Spatulosminthurus flaviceps | reverse complement strand
GTAAAATTATACTGTGTCGCGAGGCAAACACTGTTGTAGTGTCAGTGAAATAAAGTTATTATTTCTTTCTCTCTTAATATGCCGGTAATGCAGGAGCGGAAACGTTTTGTCTCACTTCAAATTATTAATATTGCTCTAAAACATATACAGTCGCGAAAAAGATTTGCAAAATTCAGTTGGATTTGACAATATTTTTAACAAGGGATTTCTATGTTGTAGACCGGAGAAGCGGCGTAGTTTCTTCCCCCGTAGGTTTGGCGTTACTTTCGTCCACGATAGCATCCTCAACTTTCCTCAACGTACTATAACTGGTCATTAGCATGATCTGTGAAGCGTAAAATTATAGAACCAATTTGTATGTGTTCGAACCTGCATTTGACTATTCAGATACGACATACGAGCATTATCAATTATGTATGGAGGGAGGTTGAAAACTCACTCCATTTATGGCCATAAGGCCTATACAAACTCCGAGGAAGAGGTAAGGGTTTTGTACCGTGGATCCAGCCCAGGACGGTCCAAAGATCAAACCTACGAAGCTAACGAGACGGCGAATTCCCTGACCTAGACCTGCATTTAAAATATGAACATTCCTCGTTTCAATGGTTTCTCTCTCTTCAATGAGTTTATATACATAGTAGATATTACATAGAAAATATTATTACAATGTCATTACCTTGCGTGTCACTGCTGAGAACCTTTGAGGATAGACCTACATTTCCCACGGTCGCTATGGGGCTGCCCAAGTAAATGAGGAAGATACCAATCAAGAAGTAAGCAACGTGATTTGGATTGCCTAATATAATCGAATTTTTGAAAAATTCAAAATTAAATTTTTTCACATGTTTGAGGTTCCCACTTCCCAGTAACTAGTGTGCAGTGGTAAAAATTAAGATCAGAGAGGTCAAAATTCAAAGACAAAGACAAACTTAAATTCAAAGATGGCCACAATGACCAATTTTGAATCAACGGTGCATTCGAAATTTTGAACGACCCTTTGGAGCCAATTCAAATAACTTGAATTAGTATTTAAAAAGTAAATTGCAAAGTTTATGCTTACCCTTTTCAAAATGAGTCAGCACAACTATTAGCCAGACTTGCGCAGAAAGCATTAAAAACCAACCCACAATTTGCAGAGTTGTTTCGCGAACGTATTTTCCTATAAAAGCGACCCCAAAAAGACAAACCAGGTACTCAATGCCTCCAGCCATATAAATCATTGTATTTTCCTTCACCCCAAATTCGAAATATTTTTGAGTGATAACTGGTGTAACAGTCTGCAATAATTATTATATTAAAATTATTTAATTATATTCTTTGCATATACAAATATTTTTATAGCAGTTTTTGAATCTTTCTTTTATATTGGCAAACCTCAAAGCAAATTATTGAGAAGTATGTAGCAAAAACCATTGACATGAGCATAACGTACGAGTCCGTGAGGAATTCTAAAAATTTTTGCAAGACAAGAAATTTAAAAATATTCAGAAAAAATTCAGTGTTTCATTCATATGCAAATTTCATGTTTCATATCGTCGCTGGAGGAGCAAAGGTGAATAATGCTTAAATGCAAGTTGAAATAACCACCTCAATAATCTTCCATGTAATTTTATACAAATTACATGTAAAAATATGAAGGTGGTTATTTCAATTTGCATTCAAGAAATACGTGCATTATTCAACTTTGCTTCTCCAGCGACGACACACACAAATTTTCAAATGAAACTCACCATTCAGATATTTCTTATAAATACCACTTTCTTCCTTTTTCTCTGCCTGTGCTGCTCGTCTTGCTTCCAAATCTGCAGCCACACTTTCAGATATGAAATCAAGGACACTTCCACGTCCCCCCTGGTACCGGTCCGCCTTCCTTTGTTCCAAGTCCCTAAACTCATCCGTGAGGTTACTGTACAAAAGGATAGCGGCAAACCAGTACACGATCCAAAGTACGCCCATAAATAAGCCGGGAGCATTTAAACTATTTACATGGAATCCGAAGATAGTGAAATCAAAATAGGATAAAATAATTTGTAGTGCTGGGCCAAACAGAATTCCTATTTGGAAGGCCGCATTATACATCGATAGGTACTTTGTTCGCTCCTCAGCCCTCGTTATTCTGCAGACCTCCGCGAGGAGAACCGTTCCAGAGGCGGTTGCTATACCTTTATATTGCAAATAACAATTAAATACTCATTTTAGTACCTCTTAGGAAAATTCAGGAATATTTTAGAATTTAAAAAAATAAACGTGTATCAATTTTGGATAGTTTACAATTTAACTTTCGGAGATTAGAGAGATATCATTGCAATTTTCGCAAAAGCGGTTCCTCAGTCCAAACTTAACCCAGTTTGACCAAAACTAACGCCAAATTTGCCAAAACCAAGGACCGTATTCATGTCACACACTAATACTAGCACTAACACTAGCGCTCACGTGAGCGAATGTTGTGAGTGAGAGTATGAGTCTCCCCGGTATTGAAGGCTCCACTCACTAAAAGTACCACTCTACCCTAAAATGTGTGCATTAAATGCATTATGCTCTTTAAGGGACTCTTGAGTGCTAACTCAATGTTTTATATGAGTGAGTGGAGAATCTAGTCACCAGATCGGTGACTAGAATCATCACTCACTATTTTTAGTGACCTCATCCAAAGTTGAGTGAGAGAGTCCAAGATGAATTCGAAATATCCACTAACCCTCAAAAAGTGGTGAGTTTAGTGCCGAATTTAGTGTTAGTTAGGTAACATGAATACGGCCCTAAGCCACTCCTAGAAAGCTAAATTTAGAAAAATGAAATTATTAAAATTACCGCAAAACATGCGTGCGCACATCACATTATACACATTTATGCCTAGCATATACTGGAAATTCCCAACCGCCCTGAACACAATGGAAATCACAACCATGGCCTTTGTATGATGGTAATATTTATCCGCCAATCGTCCTCCGAATAATCCTGCTACGGCTGCCGCGAAACTGTAAACTGTAAGTCATTTTTATTATGCTTTTTCTTGTAACTTCTTATAACAGAAAATCCCTTGATTATTTTTGTCAATCTCGAGTTTCCTATAACTGACCCAAATATTATTTCCGAGAACAATTAACGCAGAAATGTGCATGCTTTTGACATTAACACAAGTACAAGGTCAATTACTTGAGATAGTGAACCCAAGCCAATGCTCTTCTGTAACGTTCAAGGTTTGAAGATAGTCCCACACAGTTGGTAAAATCATCACTATATAGTAAAACGAAAGAAAAATTAATATTTTCAAGGTCCAACCTGATAGCTCTACGAAACTTAATTTTTTGTTATCCCAGCGACGAACCGTATTCACAGCCACTAAAAAAGGTATATCCTAGAGTAAGGACATAGGAAAAGGACCATTTCCTTTTAAACTCAGCCTCCCGATCACGTTCCATTTAAAAAAAGATTTCTCACAAATTTATTTAATTTTGTAATAAATTGTTTCTTCCTCACGAATTTTAAGCAGCAAAAATTCAGCGGGATGACCCTGATGAAGGCATGAAGGAACTCTTAAAACTTCCGACAACTGTACTGGATGAAATGTCTCAGTCACAACTTATAAGTTTCCAGCACTGTGATCCATGCTAGGTCTGTAACTCATTCCCAGTGGCTTAACAACGGGGGGGGGGTACAAGGGATACAGTGTACCCCCCACTAAAACCCCAGAGGGGTACAAGCATGTAATCTGTACCCCCCAGAAATTTTACAAACTAATGAAAAATGGTGTATTTTATGCTTTTTTATTACAATTTTCACCAAAATTTATAATTTCGTCCTAATATTTTGCATTATCTCAAAATTCACATCGTTTTTGCCTATTAAGTTTTAATAAACAATCAGCCAATTTTCTCTAAAATTGTCGTCAAACTAGTAATCTTCTGTACGTATGTACGGATGGTTTTGAAAATTCAATATCCGGGGTGTACAAGTTGTGGTTTGTAACCCCCGCCCCTGACTTCGTTGTTAAGCGCCTGCTCATTCCATTTTAAAAAGTTATACCCAAGAGTTAATGCCCCTTTTCATTATGTACAACACATGATTTTCTGGTATTTAGTAGATCGTCGGCTAAAGTGCAAAAGGGGCCATAATTTTAGAAGCGTTGTGCAAGAAGGGGCTATGCGCAGCGACCGCTTAATGTTCAAAGGAGCCAAGTCTGTACATGTACGTACAGAAGCGGAGCCATGCGAGCAGCAGCGGGAATGCGTATAGCCCCTTTTTCCTGTAGAATTTGTAAGCGCACAGAGTTGGAACTATCTAGGTTTGAGGATTTCTGCACATAGCCCCTTTTGCCCTTCAGCCGACGAAATATAGTTATGATGACCAAATGCCACAAAAATAGGCAGCTTTAGTAGCTTTTATCTGACTATTTTTTGTTACACTTAACGGCATAGTAATGGGAGTAATTTAAATTAAATGACAAATTTCAAGTGCGGAGGTCCCGTGGGTCAAATCTAAGATTTACAAGTGTCATCATGTAATGGTCAAGAGATGGGACAAAAATAATATAGATGAGTGTGTCTACCAAAGTATTACAGAAATGTTCGGGAGTTTATTTCTACAAGATGTGTCAAAGGATAAATGTTTTGTAATTGCACGAGATGAAATTGAGAATTATCAGTGCTTAGCACCTTGTGCTAAAGTCATTATGAGGGCGAAGCTTAGTCATTGTCTGGGTTACTGTAGCTGTAAACCATACTTCGTAACATGTGAGGTGGCAATGAATTTGCATATATGTAGTAGATATAAATTATTCCATTCTATCATTTTTAAGCACCCAAGGTTCAATATACTTTTGTAGCTACTACTTGACTCGCCACTCGCTACTGCCACATTTGAATGTATCATTCATTTAATAAGTTATTAAAGCATAATAAATATGTATATCAGGGAGAGTATCATAACAATTATTATAACCAGGAAAACAAATTACACTTTATGCGTTTATGCTCATACTGTGTATGTTATACATTAAATGCAAATGTTACTAGCCTACGTATGTATACTGTACGCTGATACATATCATCATGTACGGGTATACAACGCCAGTAACGACTACCTTTTATGATTTAGTAAATTACATTGGTTGTTTTTATTGTGGTTTGAAAAAAAATGCATCTTTAAATACTTCACCAAAGTAAATAATGCTACCAAAAAATTAAAGGCCTTTAATACAAGACACACATACATATATATAATATAAAAGCGTATATTTATACAGGTACAAGGCGTGAGATATTTACATAGGATGTACAACTTAAAATACAGAACACATAATAATAATAAAATTTAAATGGAATCGCACATTGCCTATATATTCACATACACATTTACAAGGGGCTTTAAATATATTTGGGTAGCGTAAAAAACTTCACACCCGGACCACCCTTTAATGTTACCTCTATTTATAAATTAAAACACAAATAAAAAAATTTCACTTAAAATGTTCGTAAATGTTCATCTCCCAAACACCTCCACAGGCTTAAAATCCTTGCTCCCACCATACCATTCCGGGAGCTGGTCCTTCGGGATATTTTTTAAAAGATGAGGCTTGTAGCTATTGGGATTAGTGCCAAAAACTTCGATTTTATGAAAATCCTTCCCCACAATTGGCCTCACCATATTTATGAGATTCTTTGCGACTAGATTTGCTGAAAATAATAGCACCCGACACAAATTCAAGTACCGCCTCGGATTTTTTATTAATACAAAATGTAAATATTTTTTATTATTCCAAACTTACCGTTAACGATGTAACAGCCTTGAGCAAAGGGGAGGACGCTCACCACCAACTGCAACTTCCTCAGAAATAGTGCCAGGGCTAAAAGAGTAGTAAATATCATTTGCAATAATCGATGTATAGAGCCAAAATAGCAGCCAAATATAGAAAACCGTTTAGACGGCGGGCAATTTAAATGTTTGGCAGGAAATTACCTTTTGGTGATTGAAAGAATCGATGATTTATTCCATCTAAATCAATAATGAGGAAACCATCTTTTACAGGTTGCTCCTTCGTAGATCTCGCATTACCACTGTTCCATAGATTCCAGATCCATTTGTCCATGTATTTGTCAAATAATTTTTCCCCCTTTTCTCCATTGTCAACTGTATACTGCAAATCCCATTTCCCGAATTCCACCACCCAAACTGTATTACAGTGAAAAATATGAAAATGAGATTAATTAGTAATTTTTAAATTTTGACCAGTTCTAAAATTGATAAAAAATCCAAAGGGGAAAATAGTAGTTTTTGCACATTAAACTTACTAGGCCTATTTTCCAAATCAAAGCCACTCAAGTAGTAAGGATATTTCTGAGACAGTTCCTCGGGAGGCTCCCATTTGTCCAAGTCCGAGTTGAAGACATACTGAAAAAATAAGAATGTATTTCAAATGTCAGTGAATATCAAGTTCCAACAGATTTTTTCACAGCGTATTTAAAATATATGTAAATAATTTATAAATTGTTACCTTCAATTCTGGAGGCACTTCATCCTCTAAAATTTGAGCCTGAATATGTGTAAAAATCCCGAAGGAATCGATGCTAACGAGGAAGATAAAAATACTCCATTGATTTGCCATCATATCAAACTCAATGAAAGAGAATAATAATAAATTATTATAACTGAATTGAACTTTTGTCAGAATGCACTTTCTCTAATAATGGATGAATTCCTATTGACAAATGGAGCAAGAGCTCCGGAAATTATATACACAGAATTAAAGGGGTAAAAAACTATGTTTTCCACGCAAACAAAATGTGATCGAGTTAAATTATTGCATCAACAGACATGCAATTAGATGAAAAATCTCTAAACCTTTCAACCTACCTCAATAAATTGTGTACATAATAATTATTATGTAAAAGTAGCAGCGGTTGCTTCTCTCAGATGGAAATTACTGGAATATTTTTCAACATTGTTTTCTTCCATGTGAATTTTTCAGTCGTCTTGCTTGAAGTAAACAAATTAATGTCGGCTGTTTATATCTGATCGAAAAGGTCCTGTGAGAATCAACATTTTTAGTAAAACAAATAATTATTCTTGTGTAACAATAACAAATTCATAAACTGCCAAACTGGTATTCCGTGGGCTTTGCGGTGCATAATAATTGTTATGTAATAATTATTCTATGTATGTACACTTATAATAGCATGAGATTTGCCCACGTTCACAGTAGCAGTGCTTTTAAGGGGCGACGCGTAAGCGAAGCATTCTATTTTGTTGTCCCCGTGTCTTCGCATCCGTCTCATACAATAACTTCACAGTTAATGTACACTTATATGGGACGACGCTTTAGCGAAGTTACCTATTGTAGTGTCCCGTTGTCTCCACGACCACCTGTCCGTTGTCACCACTCCAGGACAACTTCCGATGAGCAAATAAAAATTAGCTTGAGTTTAAATTTAGTTATTTCAGTGAATATGCAGTCAAAATTTATAATCATGTAATTAAATTTTTGTCCCGATATGCTGAAATCCACTGTGGCAGGCAGTTCACGCGTGTGACGTCGGATGCCCACATTTAAAACACATGTGAGTACATAAACACCATAAGACATATCGTGCTAGTATGCTAAAGGTATGCGTCGGTCAAAAAGAAGGTCTAATTTTGAAAGCCTCGTGCTGAATTTCCTCCAAAATGTGCTAAATGTAGCGATCGCTTAATGTTGAAAGGAGCCAAGTCTGTGCAGGTTAGTTTGTGCGTGTAGCTACGTTATTAGCAGCGTTAATGCGCTTAGCTCCAATTTACTTGAGTTTATATAGGAACAGGCAGTTGGTACCATCTCGCTCTACTATGTATAGGATTTCTGCATAACGAACTCCTGCACTTTAGCCAATGTTATGCTGAAGTGTATAAACACCTACCCATAGGTTCGCGTCTTAAAGCGATGTAGTACCCCTTTCAGAACCTGGTTATGAGTACATGAAGAAAACTGGATTGTTTACGAACTTGGAATTTTTATTTCAGAGAATTTAGTATTTATGGGATGTACTACCTTTACACAATATTGACTCAGAAAATTAAGAGCAAAATAGTTTTTGGACGAGTTTATCAACCCAAAGGATGAGTTCTGCTACTTTCATTGTACACATTATACATATTCATAGATCTCTGTTTTTTGTCGGACACATCTTCTACAAAGTTTCCGCTAAATGTTGTTTACAATCTCTAAACTAATGTCTAATTTATTTCAGCTCGGACATTAAAGAGACGAAAACATTTTTTAGTTGTATTGTGAAGTTCACAAAGTTATGCAATAATGAAATTGTTTTTTTGTTACATTGCCTGGGAAAGACAGTGAGTAACTTTCTTAAAGTATTTGCGTCTTTGTAAAATGCATAGGTGCTTTATTTTAGTACGTGCATCCAATCCACGAGAGCTCATAATTAATAGTGCTCACGTGCTATGAAACACAAGAATATGCATACGTTACGTAAAATTATTGTTTTCCCACGTATAAAATAATGTAAGTATACGTTTGTCATTGTACCCGCAATGACAAAGACACAAAATGCCTGGCCAGAGGAATACATAATGTGCATAAAAAGCTAACAAGTTAACAATTAACAATGTACCATGAAATAGTACATACCAAAATCATGCTTGTATAATAAAAGATGAATTTAGGTATAAATATTGAATTACATAAATTATTTCACAATTATTAACCATAGACTTGAATAGGCTTGAAATCTCTGTTTCCTCCGTAAAGTTCTGGGAGCTGGTCCCGTGGGAGGATTTTTAAAAGGAAGGGACGATAACTATTGGGATTAGTTCCAAATATATCCACGCGATGGAAGTCCTTACCAACAATCGGCCTGATTAAGTTCAAGAGATTTTTGGCGATAAAATTTGCTGGAAAAATAAAATTGTAAATTTTGAGTAAATATTTTGGCTGTGGCTTCTTAAGGTTTCTTCATACAATACATAATTTCATTTACCATTGATTACGTATAGACCGTGAACAAGCGGAAGCCCAGCGGCAATTATTCGTATCTTTTTAAAGAAATAGGCAAAGGCTGAAAATGTAAGGAAAAAATAATTTTTTGGCTAATTTTTTTTTATTTTACTTGGATTTTTGGGAAATTTTATATGTATATACCTGCAGGTGATTGCAATTGGTGATGGTCAAGTCCATCAAAGTCAGCAATTAGGTAACCACCTTTGACGGGCAATTCTGGGGTGGCCCTTAGGTAGGAACTATTCCAGAGTCTCCATAAAACTTTATCGGCGTATCTATCAAATAGAGCTTCAGCTTTTTCACCTTGGTCAACCATGGCACGTAAATCCCATTTCCCTACTTCTACGATCCATACTGGAAGGAAAATACAGTTGGTTTTTATTGTAAAAAAAAAAGTCGTGCAATATTTTGGAATACTAATGAGCTGAAATGAATGAGAATTTCTTACTGGGTTTATTTTCATCATCGAAGCCACTCAAATAATAGGGGAACATAGCACTGAGTTCTTTGGGTGGCTCCCATTTGTCCAAGCCCGAATGTAATAAATACTGTTTTAAAAATGCACAAATTAGGAGGTACAATTTTTAGCACCATGCGTTCAAGTCGAAACAAATCGTTGGCTAAAGTCCAAAAGGAGCTATATACAGAAATCGCTTGGACGGGATTTAGCATGTACTACCATGCATAAGCGATTTCTGCAAATATAGCTCCTTTTGGACTTTAGCCTACAATATTTTGGTCACATTGTTCAAATGTGCAGTTAAATTTTTGTGGCTAAAAGTTTGGGCAAATTTTGGCAAAAATATTCACACGTCAATTTTACACATCGCACAAGTCGTATCGATTGTATCAGTCAAAGATTTAGTAAAATCCGTCAAATTTACGTCCAGCATTGGCCAAAATAACAAGAAAAAAAATTACATCTGTCCTTACCCTCAAACTCGGCGGCATTTCATCCTCGTAAACTTGGGCTTGAAGGGCTGGAAAAATGGTGGGGTAAAATAAGCCTAAGAAAAATAACACAATTGATTTTGAGGCAGTCATTCTTCAATTTAGAAATTATAGAATATTTTAGAAGAAAATAAAATTTTGTTCATTCCCTTGAGCTCTCGAACTTTAACTGAAAGACAATTTCGCGTCGCTTCACTCAAACCCTTTTTCTGGTAATTGTTATAAAAATGTGGCACGAGCCTTTTTTTAGGGTAAGTTTTAATATCGTGATAGCGACAAATTTGGAAAACTTGACCGCTGCACTGGACCAAGCTTTTACGGGTATAAGTTTTAATAGAATTATTACAATGATAATCCCAGAATCCCCCTAATTGTAAAATTAATAAAGATCCTTCCTTCTCACGACACATCGCTTAAACACGAATGGAGAGGAAATTTCGGAGAAATCATGCAAGCAAAGACACAAGGGGCGAGCATGTGAATGCGTTTATTCTATCATAAAAATTAGATCTTTTTTAATACAATATTTTTTTGTTAGCTTATATTATACTGACATATAATAATGACCAATTTTTCATGAAATTCACATAATTTAAACATGGGCACCTTTTCAATAATAATGGTCGTCTTTTGGTTGGTCATTCTAACGAGACTCGTAATCCGAGACAACAATCATTTTTTATAAAATTCAATTGCAATTTGAATCATGCATGTATAATGCACTAAAATGGTGGAAATTTTATATATTATTTAGCATTTACATACTATTCTTATTTGGGAACTTTTTGCCCACTCACGTTGCTTGGAGCATGAGGCTAATATTTCGATAGTGACATTGTTTATTTTTAGGGATGAAGCTGTCGCAAAGCACCCCATTATGATTAACTCGGTCTTTACATATTGGGGCGGTTAGTAATACAACAGCGTCCAAAATGTCCAACATTAGAACTATAATAATTACTGGACACAATTTTAAATAATCCTATTTTTATAATAGGAAAAGTCTCATCGTCAAACTTTCATTGGACAAACCAGATTAAATTGCACAAAGAATCCAAAGTTTCAGGTCGATTATATAATTCAGTATGGAAATATCTAGCCTGAAACCTCAAAATTTTGGAATATTTTCAAAATCCCAGTTTTTCGAAATTTTGATTTGCCCATATGTCCATAGGAAAAGTCCCTATGGGACACAAAATTAAATTCAAATAAATTTTTTCATACTGCCCTCGTATATCATATAATGCTCATATCCTTGGCTAAAGTGCAAAAGGGCCACGAAAAAGGTTGAAGTACACCTTTTTCGTCTGTAACCGTAAGATTTTTTACGGTACGGATAGGTTTCTTCCGTCTTACGGAAGAAAAAATTTACGGACGGGTTCTATGTGAGTACACCATAATTTTGATTTTCTCATAACGTTCCGAAAATTATAGCCCTGTTGTCGAGTAGATTATGGAGTTCTACGTTTTGTTTGAAAATGAAAGTTATATTTTATTTTAAAAGTGAAATAATCTTATTTTAAGAAAAAAGTGAATTATGTTCAAAAGTTAGAATTTTATTTAACTTGAAATTGTTAAAGTTAACAATAGAAGAAATGATTAGCCGAAGCAAAATAAGGCAAATTAATTGGAGAATTAACTGCGACTAAAATCTTACTCCAAAAAAGGAGTATAAAAGCAATGGTAGAGCATTTTTGAGGAACAGTCTTCTGATTGCAGTTGGGGTTGCCCTGACTGGTCTGAAGAGTTCCTGAATGGGGTTGCCCTGTTCGGAATAGAATAATAGAATTCTAAATCCTTGGTCAACGTACATCATTGAAGCTGTCCATGCTGTAGGTTTCATTTGAAGATTGACAAGGCAAGACAGGTTGCGGCTGTACCATAGTTGAAGATAGTCAAGTATAGGCCAAGTCAAGTTGGGTGGCGGCTGTTGAAGGAAGCT
>JAQFXU010005312.1:0-11879 GCA_034693705.1 Spatulosminthurus flaviceps | reverse complement strand
AAACAATACATGAGGTGCTAGTACCTTTTGAATCCACTAACTTAGCAAGGAAAAGGGGGGCAGGCCCAACGTACACCAAATAAAAATTTTGACTTAGCTATTTTTGGTTGGTTGCCTTCCGAAAGTCCCGTTTTGTGAGCTGATTGTGAGTACTTTGCTTGATAACACTCTATCTTCAACTATGATGTACATACCAGGCCATGAGGTTAGTATAAGTACTTTTGTTTTTCAGTGAAAAAACGTTGATTTTTGGATATATTTCAAATCTTTCATGTAGCTATCCTATACAGTCTTTACTTCTACACAAAAGAACCCTTTGATTATTACGTGTATTTTCGAAAATTACTAAAAAATATAAACTTTTTGTGTAGAGCTGAAAAGTTATGACTTGCCGGTACGACGCAGCTTTTAGCCATGGGTTTTAGTATATCCAGTATATAGTCAGTCGCCTAGTATCTCCATGGATACGCGCCCTAACCCTACTCCTTACGCCCAGCTTATTATTAATAATAATTATTATTAAAAATTGTAATAACCAATGAAATTACTTTTATATTACTGTAGCTTAGTGATACAGTAATAATTATTACTACTGTCATTCTTCTACCAACCTTTAACTAAATAAAACCTCTCCCGACGTCTCTCCTGTAACTTTTCTCACAGCTTTTGTTACATTAATTTATTTTATTCTAACCTAAAATCTCGTATTATATGTGTTCAATAAATATTATTTTAGTTCGGTGAAAAATCGTATAGATTATACCCAGTATGATATTCCATTTTATTACATACTCTTACAGTAATTCCCCCTGTAGTACCCTTCCAATAAAAATCCTGAATCATTTGCACTCCATTCCAACAGAAGGATGTGGTTGTTGGAACTCTTCTTAAATCATCTAGTAAGAAGCATATTAGTAAGTTTTTGGACTTTCATTCCATAGTTACAATTCCACCGATTGGGGTTAATTCAGCTCTTTCAATAGATTAAATTGAAAATGATGTACGCCATAATGCTGGAGAAAGTTGCACTATCGTGCATGAGGTGAGTAATGAATTACCAGCATTCATTACATTCGAAAAATGAAGATAAGATATCAACGAAGAGAAAGATGAGTTCGAAGCAAGTAGACGATTAACAAGGGTCAGTGGACAAAAATGTAGAAGATGCATATGCGCAAAAAATGCATGACGGAAAAAAGTAAGACAGGATTTACATTTTAACATTACGTGAACGTTCCTAAAACCAAATGTGCAACCTTTACTATAAGTATTTTACTGATCTGTTATGCTTGTTGGCGTTTTAAGGCACTATAGGTTTATATGACCCTTTAATTGATAAATAAAGAACGAGAGAGAAATATTAGAATTTCTAGGGGTCTAGAGAATATACTGTACATATCTTTTTCATTCGGTTTTCCATTCCACTGGAACTTCATTCCAGATCCTAGCAGCTCGATAAATTACCTTTTTGAAAAGTGCGGTCCGATGCTTGGTTATCAATACGTTGTAAGTACGAGAAGGGTCGGAACTGAAAATAGGAAATAGAAAATTTTTCTACACGGTTGAATTTCATAGCTTAAGTAAAATGACGCTAATATGTGAATAATTTATGCATGCAAAGTTTGCATGTGTTATATCAAAACCATTATTATACAGAAACACAATAATATTTCAAGCCCTATGTCAATTCCGTTTTTCCGAACTAGGTGCTCAGTCGACGAACTCGATGGATTCGGTGGTATTTTTTACACTGCAAATCCTCACACATGTCGTTCACTCGTCCTGTCTCCTGTCACTCAACACCCAGATGGAACCGTAATCTCACCTGAAATCGAACAGCAACATGGGACAATTAGGATTTTTTCCGAAGCACTCATTCCCGGGAAACACGCAAACCTAGACAGCACAAATAAATTTACTCATCTGGGTGTGCTCAATCAACATGAACTATGGTTTGATCTGGTGGGTAAGTTGAACAAATGCAATTAATTATGAATCAAAATCAGGTTTTAGATACCGACGTATTCAATTTTAATATAAGTGCAGGCCAGTTTAAATTAAATATATAGTTAATCGGTTAGTGATAACACATGCTTACGCAAAGTAGAACCTGTAAAACATTAAGTCCCGTGGTGTCAGCAAGAATTTTTTTATTTACATGTGTCATTGAGTCAAAATCCCACGTTTAACGTTTTTGGAATATTTTCATGCAATTCATAGGTATTTTCATCGAAATTGAAATTATATCCAAGAGTTTAAATTAATCGGAATTTGAGGTAGAATTAAAACAGGAATTACTTTGGAATTAGTTGGTCAAAGTTAGATTCGGAATTGAATCCACCTTTTAATAATTAAGGCTGCATGAATCTATACTTGTGGTACGAAACCTTAAAGGAAGTATTGTACCGCATCGCGGCAACATACAGCATGACTGTAAACGGTGTGTTGTTTAATGCGAAGTAGGTGTAGGTAACAGCTATGAGTTGTATTTTGATAAGGCGCTTGGCTTTTTGTGCGTAAAATTATGCGGTAGGTTTGAATTGTGCAGTAGGATAGAAAATGGAGAAAATTCCAGGCTTTTAACCATTTGGTATTTGTGAATGCTGAACCAGACTAATTTGCTATCCACAAAATCCAATTTCACTATCAACATTAATTTTACAATAGTGATTACTGTGTCTCCATCGTTCCTTTGCTTTTCTCGCTGCTTTGTAACTATACACACAAAACTTGTCCTTTTTCCCTTGCTCACAGCTAGAGAATACAGGAGTAAAACTCTTTTATGCCACTAGTTCAACTTCTATTACTTCGGACGGTTATTTTGATTTATTAGTATCAATGGCTTTGCATAGACCAGAACCTACCTCATTAATTACCACAATCTATACTTTTACTATCACTAGGGAAAATAACAGCCATATAATTCTTGGACAAGATACGAGGGTTGTAGTAATTACATATAATGCCATATATATAGCCTTGTAGTCTTTTAAACAGGTTTAACTATTGCCTGCTTGTTTTGGCCTATTTTGATAGAACTATCGCTAATATTTTCACAAAAATGGTACTTGATGGGAACGTCGTTACTATCATCGCTGTCAGATACTTCGTCCGAATAAATGCCATAGCTGTATTCTTGATTTGAGAACTCTGCTGGCCAGAACCGACAATTGTTAACCTTTTCATAGTCTTCGATTCTTCAATAGTTGGAATTTCTAATTGTAGTAAGCAGCTCTGTTGTCTCTCATGAGAAATTGTATCATAAAATTTATCAACTTTTTACATATTGAAGGGTCCACATTAGCACCAATATTTGAACCAGGAATTTGAAAAAACTCTGCATAATTGTTATGTAGGCAAAATTGAAAAACGATTTGCCTTTGATGCGATTGTTTTTGGCAAAAAGTACGGGAATACGACAGTAGCGCCTTCCCAGACCCAGGATTCTATAGTGTCTGTTAAATAAGCTTTTCGAGTTCTTCAATCCTGATAGGTTGCTTGGAACTGGTTGACGGTGATTATCACCACAATAATTTTGCTCTTGCTATAGAATCATTTAAAAAAGTTACTACTCTAGTGAATCCACCATGATTTAAGGTCAGAGGACGGTATCCGTATCTACTATCAGTACTTTTTGAATCTACAAGTTCCGCAATTTCAATGCGTGTTCAAAATTCGCGATCGCACATCCCCATGACTCACACTCAATACACTCTACACTCAAAGCGCAGTGGCATTTGTAATTCTTTCAGAGAGTTCCGCAGTTTACAGTTGACCTTGAGAAGTGACAAGTCAACGGTGGATGCAAATTCTGTGTTTACAAGAAAGGCAAGCCAAATATGGAATAAAAACCTGGGCTGTTGTCGACCTGGACTCTGCATTCGTTTTGAAATTGCAGCCATTCATCGGGAAGTAATTATTAAAGGCACTAACCAATTGGTGTGGTCTTCGTCGCCCGTTGAGTGTAGCAGGGATAGATCGGATGAGAAGTTAGGATTGATGTGCTGTATGCATACCGAAGTTGCAAATATATACATATATGTATTATGGGTTTTTACAATTGTATAAACCGTAGTTGTTATGATAATTTTACCGTAATCTACAAAATTTTTCATGAACTCATTACTATGCAATCTTTGAGAAAGCATCATTGTAAAGCAAAATATTATATGGTCTCTCTTTCTACGATACAATTGATTTAAAATACCTTGGAAGGCCAAAAGAGACGACCCTTGCGGAATTTTTTCAACGGGCCACCCGAATGTTAATGCGCGAATAGGTTTTACTTAAGTCATTTATGCTGTGCAAAGCATGCTCATCTACCTCCCCACGGTACTGATGAATCGAGCAGGATGCAATTTGAACTATATGCAGGTATTTAGCAAAATGTCTGACTGCTAGCCCACTAACCTTGTATTATAAAAAACAGTGCTTCTCTACTATTTGTGCATAACCGCCGCTCATCGGCCATACACCTATATAACCCAGTCCTGAGCTGATATGCTAGACGTAATAAATATGCAGTGAATTAATGTATGATAGGATAAAAGATTTCTTAGTCAACATTTAATGAAAATTTTAGACAATAATTATTAGATCTATTAACAATTTAGTTTCATTATCATATTTTTTTAAATTTTTGATTAAGTTTCATATGACCTCAATTTTTTTCCTAAATTGATCAAGCCAGTTACCTCCAGTAATCCAGTGTCCCCAGATCTCATTTAAAAAGAAGTCGTCCGCTCAATTTTTATCGTTTGGCCAACTTCATTGAGTGAGATTATTTCCTTTTTTGTGTGCTTCTTTTTGGTCGGTGGCACATTTGCGTCGACTTCTATGGCCGAAATGGTCGATAATCAAATTACTATTTCATACGCAGTACACGTTCATCACGGTATTTTTGACGTTTAAGTCCGGTAGAGTGGATTGGTCAGCTAATTTAACCTAAGCATTTGAAGATAATTGTACAGTCAAATTTTACAAAATTAATGCAAAAAATAAGCAACTCTCTCCAGAAGTATTGTCCTGACATATTGCTGTCAAGATTCAAGATTTTTAGCTTGGATTCGCCCCGCGGTATGCTTGTTGACCTACCTACATCAAACCAGCTCAAAAGGCAACAGAAATCGTGAAAATGTTGACATACCCAACTATGAAATCATCATGTATTATATCCTGCTTATCACCAACAAGAATCATATATGTACATGAAAATTAACCTTTGTGAGCTTGATAATTTGCACTTTGATAATTGACAATGCGAGCTTTTCGGCCCATATTTCACAATTATAACGTTCCTTGAACAAACAACCATTAAGTCATTGATGACAATATTTCTGTCCAAGAACTACAAACAGCCCATTGTGATTTATTATGTGGAAGTTAAACACACGGAATAAAACTGAGCATGTTTTATGTGCTATTTGTATTCCTTTTTCTTCATAAGAAAATCGGTTTCTTATTTGTTCTGTGATTTAAATTGATTTATATGTATAGTCGCTATATTATTTGTGTTTGTACAAATCGCTTTGACTTTTAATATTAAGAATGAAATAGACATTTTAATTATACCGTGCAACGGTCGGTTAAAATTTTCTTCCATGCACCTCTTGACAAATGTACATAAACGTGCTTTACAATAATGCCACGGTATTCGTTTTTGCAGGAACAGCATACATGTGTCATATGAGTCATTTATCATGCTAAAATTAAATTTAAAATAAAATATGCTATTCATATTGTTCTACTGGCAATTATTCTACCAATAAATGTTTCTTAACGTAAAACATTCCAAGAGTACCCTTTGCGTTAATTCGTGGTATAATAATAAACCTTTTAATTTTATTGTATTTTCTAGAAATTTTTCAAATCTTTAGTTTTTTTTACTTCTTATGAATATCGTTATTTTTGTCTATGCGTTAATTTATCCGGTTTTAATACGTTATGGACATTTTGTACGGATTTTTTCCCTTTTTTTAATTCGTTCATTTTAAAAAAAACCATACAATCAATATCAAAATTAAGACGCATAAGTTTGAACGACAGATTAGAGGACTTTTTAAGTTCTATCGTGAGCAAAGCTACTTAAATATTTAATTGTTTAAATGATTGAAAATTGCATTGGAGCACCCTATGTTAGTTATTTATTATTAGTTTAACCACGAGGCTTCTTAGTTTTTGCTAAACCTCACGTAACAATTACCAAAGTGGGATTTTTCAGAACCAACAAAGCCTTTGATAACGTACTATGATTACCTTTACCATTTACAATCCAGGAGGCGAATTAGCCTGAGGAGTAAGATTTAATATTTATCCAGTTCCATAATTAATTCTTTTATATTCTCAACGTTCAGTAAACTCGGGACGTACTATGAAAATTAGTGTAAAAACACCAGCGCTAAAAAATAGAAATTTTGACAATTTTTTAAATTTTTTCAGATAATGAAAACTCTCCTTCACATCTACATTGAAAACTCTAAATTACGCTGCAAGTTTCATTGCTCTAGCTCTACTAAACAAAAAATATCCCGATGAACAAAATTTTTTTAATGCCGTTCCTGGAATTAGCCGTAGGGTTACCCTTCATGGCGTCTTGTAGGGTAAATTTGCTGCATATTCCAACGCATTCCATCAAATCAACCAATGGTATAAAAATTCGGGCAAAAAGTTAAGTTCTGTCGCTTTTCAAAATTTCGAAATGTTTTCAAAATTTTTCACAATTTCAAATTTAAAAAAAAGAAAACGTACCTGCACTTCTAAATTGAAAACAAGAAATTTTGAGTTTAAATTTGGGGGTTTCCATATTGATAAATGGTATGGAAAGTGGTTATTTCACGTACCATGCATATAGATATATATATTATTATATATATCTATTATTATATATATATACATGTATATTATTATAGCTGGGACTTTTTGTTCTTTTGTCGCAGCTATAATAAAAACCAGACCTAGTAAATGTAATAGAAAAGTTCTTTAATTAACCTAAAGTTGGTGTACATGTTTGCATATTTTTATATCCCCACTTATATGCCCACTGAAATGCACCCACTGCATTTGGCCACCACCGATTCGCTGTGTCCAGCCCTCAAAAAGAGTTCAATAATTAACAGATCAATTTTTAAAATTTTCAAGAATTTTTTTTTAACTTTGAGTTATCATGAAAAATGTGTTGAAATCATAGGTGTACATATATACATATATAGATTTTTGCAAAAATTGTCAATGTTGTATTGTGGGCTCCATAGGATTTTTTCAACATATAAACTGTTGTACCAGTTTTGTTCTGTGTGAACGTAGTAGTTAAAAGCGGACTCCATAATAACTGCGCTTATTCGTTATTTATTTTTTCTCCCTCCAAACATTTTTGACTCACTGTTGCATTCCCTACTGCTAAACACCATTTCGTAAACTTATCAATAAAATTCCCATGTTAAATCGCATTTAAAAACTGATTAAAATAAAGGTTCAATTATTTTTTAAACTTCCAAAGGGGGGATTTGCAGGCAAGTGACATACCAAAAGGGTGTTCCTTGGTAGGTAACAATTTTTTTCAAATATTAAAACTATAGGTTAGGGGCCGACGTCGAAATATGTTTGCTTGTAAGATACATATACTGGTAAAAGTGCGTTGGAGTTTTTTTTATTAATACCTCACGTTGTTTAATGATTGGCTTGGGCCCAGCACTGTCATTAATTTACAATTTAAATGATCATACATTGAAAATAAATCTCAAGGAATTTAATTTTATTAATAATATTAAATATGGAATACCTCAATTTTGTTCCTACAAAATGCAGATTATTTTGTATGATTAAATGAATCAGGAGAATTTATTAAAGGAGAGAGAAAGCAAAAAATATAGAAGACAAAGTTACGTTTTTAATAAATGTATGTATTTCCATTTTTACCTTGTGACATCTCACATCTGCAGTTATTTACATTAGGTGTTTTCAAATACTTTCTTATCTTACTGGTTGATTAACAATAAGTACGATTGGTTACAAGCATATCTAGCAAAATCAGAGGAATCATATGAATAGAGTCTTAAAATTTCCTGGATTGGACAGATTTATTCCATCAAACTGAAATCCCCAGAGAATAACTCCATTGCAAAGCTACCATTATACAATGGCAACTTTCGTTTTATTGAGGGAGTAGAAAAATTTGGTAGTTCTCATTCAAATTTTTAAGCCCCGTTAATGCTTAAAAATTCGAAATTTCCAAAGTGCCTTCTACATCCTTCCACAATAAATCCAGACGTAATTTAGAAAATATTTTGTACAAGATTTTTAAGTTCAGTTAAAATAATAAGTTCAGGAAAAGGAAAAATAGTGATAGCACTTTTTAAACCTAAATATATGTATAATCTTTTCATTTGTTGTTAAGAACAAGTGCTTTCATATTAGCCCCATTAATTAAGGTTGTGAAAATGAGCTTTTTTGAAAATTTATTCCAGCTAAGATCTAATGAGTAAAAAGAATTTTCTTTTTTTAGAACACAAATGGAATAATTCATGGACTGTTTATTTCAGTTCAAGAAGCTACAGCAGTTTGAACATGGAAATTATTCAAGTGGAGCCATCCAACAGCCAAAAAGGAAAAATGAACCAGGAGATTTCTTGTCGTGTGTTTTATTTACACTTTCTAATACCGTACAAATTGTTTCAGTAATTGAGGAGAATTCATAGTTTTTATTTATGTAGACATAAGCCACGTTTGAAACATGGTTATATTATTGTAGTGGGGAAAACAGTTAGTTGGAATTTATATATTGTATTCCTATGGCTTAAAAAATGATATAGGAATAATTATTATTATTCTGAAAAAAGCATTGAAAACAAGGTAAGTGAATAAAAACAATAATATGCCGCCCATAATGGGAGTATGTATAGTCATCAATGCTGAGGAAAGTAATAAAAAAGAGTACTTACATATTCCACCTCTGCATTGTTATTTCAATATGAAATTCTAGAATAAAAGAGTGATTCATTCATGCAGACGACCAGCAAATATTTTCTGCATAATGACATTTATAGCATCCAGTACTTAGGTTGTTCCGTAAACAAACGCCTTCAATCAGGGGAAATCGCTGATACAGACAAAAATTTAAATATTCAAGAAGGACCACCCGACTGTGTCAAGGGAATAAACTGGGCAAAATGGACCCACAAAAAATAATGATTGTTATTGTTGCAGAAAATAAATCCCAGATTCCATCTAGATTTTCATATTAAATTCAATAGGAAAAATCCTATTTACAATTATTTTACACGAAGAAATCCAAACTACATTTATTCTCTAATTAATTTCTAAATTCACTAAAAAATTCAATTTTCAAATTCGGTTTCAAAATTTCAGTCTAATAAATACATAAGTTCCTATGCTTAAAATTCACTTGCTACAAAAACAAAAATAAACACAAAGGACAATTTTCTAAATTTTGTATAAAAACACCCACAAATTCTGACCTGGCAGCAATTTCTTTTTCTTGTTTCCAGCTCCAGTCCTCAGAACTCCTTCATTTTGGCTCCGCCGTCTTATATAGTGGTGTTTGATCGAGCCCTCGCTCTTATTCGAAATGAACTCGCATATTCGTTTGTACAAGCCTACAAGCCTTATTGTGGAACCCGTTATGCTTCACATGTTGTTCAAACTTACAATATGGCGGAACGTTCTTACTGCCTTCTGGAACAATCTTGCCAGCACGTTGGTTGGACCCTCTCGAATTTATTTTTCATTACCTTTCTACATATTGGCATGGCGTAGCTCGCACTACGCTCTTGAACATTCCTTCGGGTACCCTTAGCATTCAAAACGTTTGCTTTTAAATGCTTTAAGAACCTGGAATGCATGCTGTGAACTAGGAAAACAGGTTACGTGGAATATAAATTGTAATCCTTTCCCACAGTCGCATTCTTGAAAAAAAATATTACACGGGGTGGCACTCGGGTGCGGATTCGGCGCCTTAGCCCCCGCGCTTTTCCCAGGAATTACCCAAGAACATTCCATCTTGTTCTACAGGGTTCGTGTACAGTCCCGAATGCCAAGTGACACAGGGCTCGTGGAATATTATTTGTAATTGTTTCCCACGGTCTGTCAATCTTAAAAAGTAGTATTCATTTTGAAGTACAAATGCAATGATTTTATAATTGGACTAACCTGTTTTATGATGTCAATCGCAAAGTTAATAATCTGATTCATAACTTCTATCAAAAGGAATACAAAGTATTCTATAAAAGCATTGTCACGAGGCGTTTCGCTAAAACTACGAGCTTATTTTCAGGACAAACTTAACTCAACATTTTCAAGAAAAACTACCAAACTAATATTCTATGGATAACATGGTCGCCAATATCCAAGATAGGACTGAAGTTGAACCGGAAAATGTCTCTGATGAGGTTGGTAAATTCATCACAATACAAAAAACAATTATCAGAATTTTCTAGAAGAAAAAAGGTTAAATTGCTGATGTTTAAAATTGAAAAATTGTTTATGAAGTTCCCGGAAGTAACAAAAGCGAAATTGGCGTTTGATTCTGGGAAAACCCTCCCAATAGAATTTCGTCGTCGGCAATTGGAAAATTTCATGAAATTTTTTGACGACAAGGAAAGTCGGGAGAAGATATGCGAGGCTTCACTCAAGGACTTGAGGAAAGCAAGGGGAGAAGGTAAAATTCATTTTATTTTTACAAGCATTGAATTTTGATGGAAAACATAAGATCGAAAATAACATTTAAATTGCTAAAGCCATTTCAAGTGAAATTTTGACGGTGAAAATGGAAATTGCCAACATTCTAAGAAATCTGGATGAATACCTACGCCCAACAAAGTTTCCCCGAAGATGGCATTCCATCGGAGACACTGCTACCATTCGGTTGGAGCCTCATGGAGTTGTATTGGTTCTCGGAACTTGGAATTATCCATTTTACATGACGCTTATGCCTGTCGTTGGAGCCATTGCCGCGGGAAATTGTGTAGTCATTAAACCTTCGGAAGTGTCTCACTATTCCGCCCAAGTCATGTTTGAAATTTTACCACAGTACCTGGACCCGGTAGTTATTTAATAAATTTAAGATTTGATTAATTTCCGATTCAATTTTTTTAAATCCTGCGTATAATAATTGAACTTTTCTGTAGGATTGCTATCCGGTTGTTTTAGGAGAAGTTGAAGCAACAAAATCGCTGCTGAAAATTCCATTTGATTATATTTTCTTCACGGGATCTCAAAGTGTTGGCAAATTCATTTTGAAGGCAGCGGCTGAAAACTTTACTCCTGTCACTTTAGAATTGGGAGGAAAGAGGTAAAATCACGACAAAGCGCACTGCTTTTACAAGCTTTTACGTTTATCAATACTTTTGAAATTATGAAAAATTGTACTTATTCATATTTGTTGCTATCTTTCATTTCTTTAGTCCAGTTTATATCCATGACTCGGCATGTGTAAAAGCAGCTGTGAAGCGCATTCTTTGGAGCAAGGTTTACTTTTTAGTAGAATTGTTCATATATTTTTTTAAACGAGATTTCAATCATTACATAGGGTTTTCTAAGGATTGTCAATACGTAAATTACAGTGTATAAATTTGGGCCAATCCTGCCTAGGTAAGAAAAATACAATACACCGTTAAATTGAGAGCACTTATATTTTAGGTTAATTCCTTGTATTAAATTTCATAAATTTTAATATGATCGAATTTGAATCAACAGCTCCGGATTATATAATTTGCAGTCAGGTAAATTCAAAAATTATTGTAAATAAGATAATTAATAATAATTAACACAACTATTATAAAAAGAAAATAGGAGGAACGTAAAACTTTATTAATTTTACAACTGACATCTCAATGATGTTTGCCTATAGACACAGTACTTATTGA
>JAQFXU010005311.1:0-11881 GCA_034693705.1 Spatulosminthurus flaviceps | reverse complement strand
TCGTCATTAATTGTGCTAAAAGTTAAAATTCAACTAAAAAAGTCGTCAAAATTCGGTGAGTCCTTATCCTTTCCTTTACTTATGTCTATTACACATTGCACACTCCCCAGCGTTTATTTCCATGTCCTTTCAAATTTTTGTACTGTGAGGATGATGGTTTCCAGAGAATAAAATCATCTAAAAAACTACCTTTGAAAAATGTATAATAAATTCCAAAGCATTTCGCATCCACCCCCTCCCCCCGACGCCTCAAAAATTACTCCATGTTTACTCAATACAGAATCACTTACAGGCATTTAATTTTTCCTCCATTTGTCACCCCAAATAGATACAATGGCACTTATTGTTAGTTTATATAACAGAGGGAGATAGACACGACTGTAAAAAGTGGAAACTGTATTTTATACAAGCCATAACTATAAGCATACGAAGCGTAGATATTATGTAAACATGCACATCATTGCAATATTGCGCAGTTGCTCGCCCGGAACCGCTGGCGCCGGAAACGTTTTCTCAAGGGATAAAAAACGTTGTTACGAGCTAATATTCTGCCTCTGCCAGTGCACTCTGCAAATAACATTAGAATTTACAATCTAATCGTATAAATAAGGATCAGGCTAATTTGATCACGGGGTTCAAAACATTTCTCAGTTATGTTTGAAGGCACAGTCTTTTTGTGTATAAGTACTCCAACTTTCAGAATCAATACTATGCATACCGCTTTGGTATGGCATGCATACGATCGGAATCCGCACAGGCCGCACGTTCGAAAGCAGCCGAACCGACTGACCTAAATGCATTAATCTGACGAATCGACAGTACCGACACCGCATATGCATATAACGAACCCCCCCCCCCCAAGCGCGTGGACAGAATCCATTCGTATTCGAAAATTTTGCATGAAATTAAAATTTTAGAATTTCTAAAGTTTCATTGCAAAATTTTGTCCCATATTATTCACACATATGACTTTATAATCCATGATTTCTTTTTCAAAAATTGAGTTCGA
The DNA here is from genome assembly GCA_034693705.1 of Spatulosminthurus flaviceps. Classification (NCBI taxonomy): domain Eukaryota; kingdom Metazoa; phylum Arthropoda; class Collembola; order Symphypleona; family Sminthuridae; genus Spatulosminthurus; species Spatulosminthurus flaviceps. Next base: position 10,872 of record JAQFXU010005311.1, on the reverse strand, counting down.
ACTGGTTCGGGTTTTCCGCAAATTTATAGCAGGTTCGGGTTTTTCCGAAAAAATTATAGCGGGTTTCGAGTGGGTTCGGGTTTTTCCGAAACAATTATAGCGCATTTCGAGCGGGTTCGGGTTTTACACCAAAAAATAAAACGGGTTTTGAACGGGTTCGGGTTTTATACCAAAAAATAAAACGGGTTTTGAGCGGGTTCGGGTTTTATACCAAAAAATAAAACGGGTTTCGAGCGGGTTCGGGTTTTATACCAAAAAATAAAACGGGTTTCGAGCGGGTTCGGGTTTTATGGAAAAAATTATAGCGGTTTTCGAGCGGAACCGGCCTTTCCAAAAAGTTAAGTTAACATTCCGGGCCGGGTTAAGCCCGCCAGAGCCTGCCCGCCGGCGGGTCGGGTTGAAATTTTATTGGCCGGGTTTTTGCCGGGCATGGGTTTGAAAACCTTCCCGGTACCCCCAAAAACCGGTAAGGTAATTACCGGTATTGTAAGGACCCCAAAAAAGAAAAAATTACCCAATGAATCCAACTTAATTTCACAAAATTTCTTTTTTATGTTGCCGATCTTTGTAAAAAAGTATGAATGAGGTAATTATTTTCCCAACTCTATAGCATAGAACCATCGCTACCTATCCACGCTTCCCCAGAACTAAAATAGAGAACTAAGGTTTCGAATATAGTTTGATAGAATTTGACACCTTAGTTTACATTTCATAATTGTAACTTCACATCATATTGGTCTAATTAAAATATTGCAGGAGCATGAATTTAAAGGGACAAAGAGATATTATAGATATTTGAAAATATTATAGTTTCTCCATATTTTTTCCTATGATAAATTTGTAGAATAATTTATGCATGTTTAAATAATACAGCAAATACAAAATATCGGATAACCGATACTCAGATTTCACAGTATTAACAAACAAAACACGAAATTGCGAACTTTAGGAAGTTCAGTTTGATTTTTCATTTCCTCATACAGAATTACATCTTTTCCAAAAATTTCATAGGACCTATATAGCTCTATAATATATGCTACAATAGGACCCAATGTCCATTTCTTCAACGCGGCTGAAATGAAAAGACAAGTTTCATGCGGGACAGAAACGGCAAGAAGTGTGCCAACCTACGGAAAATAAAAAAATCATAAATGTTCCGAAAATTGTGGAAATTTTTTTATGCACCCCACACTGGTCCGTTTGACTCAAGATCACACCTTCATTTTTCACCCAAATTGAAGTATTGAATTAAATATGTTTGAAATTTTATTTTCAACCATCATGATCAGATTCAACATTTTGCGGAAAAAAAATGCCCTATCTCTTCCACTGCGCTTACAACGGGCCTTGAGTACATTTCCTTAAAATAAATTTAAACATTTAAAGAGAGGCCCTTTCCAGCACTCTCTTGTGTTAAGAAGTGTATGAGTGGAGGGGGAAATCAAAACAGAAACAAGCCCAAAACTGATGTAGATTGTTACTAAGGGGCCAAGAATTTCATGGTTTGAATTCATCATGCAGAAAAATATAGACAAACTCACCCTGTTTTGTCTCGGTTTAATCCATGTTATAGTAGCCAGTTGAAAGGTCCGTTAAGACTCACGCAGTCGAGATTCGTGAAAATAACGTTATATTAAGGTATGCTAGCACACATGTTTTCGAACAATTAATTTAAGCCGGTTCAAACCGGCAAGCCTGTTAAATTTCTTCTATTTCATTCATAATTTTTAATTTTATTTTTTTGGAAAAAACTAATAATTCAAACCACAAATGAGAAAAAAATCTTGACTAACAGTATGATGGACGCCATACACAAATACAGTGTATTGAAGCAAATAATTTGGCGCAACCTTCATAACGTCTGTTTTATTTGTGCTCCACGCCGGTTATACGATTTTAAATGCTGGCTCCCCCAAGGAATATCAGTTCCTCCGGATTTCTCCTGCTAGAGGAAATGATTTGTCGTTTGGCCATTTTAAAATAGGTTTTTTCCTCATCTCTTTACTGGCTGTTCATTCGAGAATTTCCGGTAGTCTATATTTATTGTACTAGACCGAGAACGTTGGGATGTTGGGAAAGCTTGGTAATTTCAAAAAAATAATTTATTCATGCTCATCAAGTTATTGGGGCGATGGGTAGAATTTAATTTAATTTTTATTTTTTCTCAAGCTACTCATCGGTGTAGAAAATTTCACTCAAATCTCTTCAACAATTATTACAGAGATGAATGTAATAGTACGTAACTGACTGTGAGCTCTTTTACATTTGAACTTTCAGGGTCAAACGCAGAACGATTGTATTCTTAGATTTTTCTTATTTTCCCCAGTTTTTTTCAGCTAATTCTTAAATTTCCTCATTGTAAATTCTACTTTCAAATGGGATGAGTATTTTTTGCATTGCTTTGTGAATATTTGAAGTAAATATTTTCGACCTGGATTTTATATGACATACATCTATAGGACATACTCATCCAACATGTTAAGTAATGTTTCCATTAAATCCAAGAATGGCGTTAAACTTTGAAAATAGAAAAATGATATGGAAACATACGTTTGAAAATTTAGCGCCCAATGTTCAGTCTAAAAACTTGTGATGACAAATTTATATAAATATTCAATATGTGGTTGAAAAATTATTAGCTTACAAAAATCTTCAAACTCCAAACCAGTATAACTTTCAGGGTATAATGAATCATTAGCAGTAGCAGAAAGTAATCTTTTAGATTGTCTGGTTCTTCATAAAGCTCTCGCCATATTTGCAATTCGAATGGAAGCAGAAAATGGTTTACTAAAGTGCACCAGTAATATTTCCAACCCTGAATTTCTAAATATTTTGCGCTATTATATTTTTGAAAAGGTTTAGAAAAAATAAAAAATCTTCAATTTTGATAGATTACATATTTAGATTCGTTTCCTGCACAAAGTTAGTGGCTATTTTTGGCTATAAATAATAATTCCATAGCCAACTATAGCAGACCATGTTCATGATATTGCTCAAGTGGAAAGTACAATAATCAAAATCGAGGAGCATGCGAAAGCTATAGCAAGCAACCTATCCAAGAAAAATGCAAAGCGTGACGCGTACGCCAATCTTATTGATTCAAGTATACCGCAGGTAATATACATATATTACAATAGTTTATATGCATTCATGCGTATATTACATTTGAGTGACTATATGGTCTTCGATAGGTTGATCGGGAGAAAAATGATATTGCTGTCAGCAATATGTATGCAGTTCACGGTTTTAGTATGCTTCAACATCATTTCTTAAGAAAAGTGGAGGCATCACTACTACGGCATTCACCACAAATTATTATCGCGGATTTGCTGCGTAACATGAAGCAACGTAATAGAACAACCAACGATCAGGACACGTTGACAATGCAAGAATGGAGTGGCATATTAACACAGATGTTCAACACAACCGATGAAGCGAGGGAGTTTAGTGCAGCTTTGCAATTATATAGCAATCACCCGGATATACAAGCTTTACTTTTGCGCGATGTGTAACCGATCTTGGGCTAACTCTGGCAAATCGAAATGGACGGAACACTTTAGGTGAGACGGTTGTAATGTTCAACAGAACCGATGAAGCGAGGGAGTTTAGTGCAGCTTTGCAATTATATAGCAATCACCCGCATAGACACAAGCTTTAATTTTGCGCGATGTGTAACCGATCTTGGGCTAACTCTAGCAAATCGAAATGGACGGAGTGATGAGCCCGGTTCTGGGGATGAGATTGTTACTAAGGTTGTGGAAAAGGTAAATAAAACAAAATAGAAAATGTATATTTATAGGAGTGTGTACAACGTAACACATTATTATTACACTACACAATAGAAGATGTTCCCTCTTGCTGCACACTTCGTTCTTGACAAAAACTGAAGTGCATCACTAAATATATTTTTTTGTGTTAGTTATGATACACAAAAAAATATTTTTGCCATTTTTAGTGATACACTTCAGTTTTTGTCAAGAACGAAGTGTGCAGCAAGAGGGAACATCTTCCATTGTGCACTACCAATTATGTTACCGTCCGGACGGTAACATAATTAGTCCAATAAACTTCTATGGGTTTATACTCTGATACATGCTGAATTTGCTTCAAAAACTTTTGTTAAGGCTTCAAAAGCTTGTTTAAAATTTCAGCTCATTCGGATTCTCCAAATGCTGACAATGAGACGCAGTAGTGGCAACTTTCAAAAGGGAAAAATCCACAAGGCGGGGAAGCATGTAGGAATTTTTTATGCCCAAACCTCACCAAGTATCCCCAACCAGAAAAAATATTTTGACGGATTCCCGCAGCCTCGGTTAGTCGTGAATGGTCCCGAGCTCATACGTATAACCGAGGCTAATTTTTCTAAGACCTGCTGAAAATTTTTAAAATATGGTGGTGGTTATTTCATTTTTGCACTAACTACCACAGATTTCCATAATGGACAATTCTTGCAATATGATGGTGGTTATTTCAGTTTGCATGAAATCTGGTGGTGGTTATTTAGGTGGCAGTTAGACAATTCGTACGTTATTCACCTTTGCTTCTCCAGCGACGATATGTAGCAACCAAATGAGCCTTTAAGTTAAATCTTTGTGTAAATATTTGCGTGTTCATAAATATTTTTTAATTCAACCCGAATAAATTAAGGATAAAATATAATCCGATTAAAAAATTGAATTAATCTATACATATTGAGGAGTGGATGACAATGGAGTATGCCGGAGACTCGCGGGAATTATTCTTGTGGCCGAAACGGCTTATTTATTCCAAATAAATATAACAAAAAGTAGAAAAGGGAGGAAAGGGCTCTAGCCCATACACTTTATAATAATAATTAATTATTGAGAAGGGGAAGGGCCCAAAAATTTAAAATTAGGGAAAATTGAGAGAGAACTGGACACAAAAACACACACACGTCCGTCATGGGCGGAAGAGCCGAGAGAAGATCCTGGATGTTTCCTTGTCGTGCCGATTGCACGATGCTCGTTAGCATCCACGGAGAACAGCGGGGAAGACAGGTTTTTGGGTGAAAATAGTTCCATCGCGCTCTGGTGGTGCGCGGATGGTTCACTTTCGGGAACGGCACAATATGTAGATGAACAAGCTTTTATACAATCTTAACATAGTTAACATTCTCAAATACTTTCGTCCAAAATTTGTTCACCCAATATTTTGATATCATCCAAACGGAAACTCGTCTTAAAATGCGAGTAAACATGGGGGACATAATTCAAAGTTTTTGTTCACTGCTTCTAATTGTTAGACATGGGATCAACGGTTGTCAATAATAATTATAATAATTACCACAGATAAAAATGCATGCAAGAAGCTGGAGTTTGATAGGAGTTTGGTTTTAATTCATCTGGAAATTTCTACCTACTCACAAAATGTTGAAAATATTTTAGCCTTGAGATGTTTCACAAAAACTTTCATTATTGGCGCAAAAGTACTTTTGAAAATGAATTAATGAGTCAATCTACTAGAGATAAAAGTGCAGAGCTGGAAACGTCGATAGAATTAATGCATGCTTCGCTGAATCACAATAATAAAAAATCATGGTGAAAAATCAATGATAAGCTTATACATTTAAGAATAAATTATTTTCTGAAATTCTGACTGACTGGATTGTTTACTTGAGGTTTTCTTTTCAAATGCGAAGTACTGGGATAATTTAATTTTTCTCTCACACTTGTATTTATATGGATAATCTATGGAAACTTTCTGGAAATTTGCTGTGGAGGTTATGGAATTTCCAGCAAACGACCGTCTCAGAAAACGACGAAAGAAAAGCGGTAAAATTAAACGCAAAATAACTCATTTCATACGGTAAAGCTTTGACTCCACTTGAATTTTTAGAATTCATGCTGTAAAGACAATTTTGCCTAATTGTATGGTTTTTATTGGCTCAGGGCTCAGCAAGGATGGACAACAGCAATAATTTCAGCGAAAACACTTTTATTTTAACGTGAAAGTTGTTTTTTTAAACGTGTGTTTTTATGTTTTCATATCTAAAACCAAGATAAAGAACCCTGAAATGAATTGTTCATGTACCAATGTACCACTTCAATTGTTTCATTCTTTTATGTGCGATTGCTCCCAATTACACAAGTAAATGTTATCACGAGGAACGTTCAGTCCGTTTCCTGTGAAAATTATAAACGGCGTTAGGATTTTACAATAAATTCAAGAGTATCTCCCTATAGTTATTCCACAATATATAAATGTGACAGTGACAGAACGACTTCATTTCCCACTAAATAATTTTTACAATTTAAAAAAGTATAAATTCATGATTCCAAATTGCACTCCCACCGCAATTAAGCTGTTTTCACCTACGAAACCGAATTTCCCATCGACGTTTCCTTGGGGGCTGAAATATATAATAGTGAAATGTTTCTTCACATGATTATTCCATTTTTATACCGTAGAGGCGTTATATTTTTTACCCCATGGGTTATTACATTTATAAAAATATTTTTTTACATTAAATTTTAACTTACATGTTTTTCTTCTCGTTTGAGAAAAATTAAAAGTGTTTAATAACGGGATTTAAAATCAGGTGATATAAAATTTTACAAAATATTAGAGAAATCTACAAACTTTTTGTGTAGTGTTGAAACAAAGGGACAAAATATGAATTTGAGGACATTTTACACTCAATGATAAAAGAGGTGAGAATAATTGGCTGCATTTATTTTAGCATTACGGTTCAGTATTATTGGCTTATTGGGGAATTATATTTTCAATTATGGGGTTATTCTGACTTTAAATACAATCAGTTCCCGCCTAAACGTTTGTGCTGTAACTGTTTGACGCCGATAAAAAAATCATGAATCGTAACTCAAACAGAGTTATACAGATAATAGTGGTGTGTTGTAGTGTGTGGGAAGGCAAATAAGGCATGTTTGCCCATGATATTTTCCTTTGGGGAATGAAATGTTCCTATATTACTTTAACTTTTGGTCTTTTTTGGCCTTGTGAAGCAGAATGCCTTTAATCTTTGAAACACGAGTTACAAGTTTTCAAGTAATGCGCTTGATTTTGAAAAGGAGATGAAAAGTCCATTCAATTTCCCATTCCACAGAAGAAAACATAGTGATTTTATACGCTTAAGACGTCAATTATTCAAATAAAATATTTTAATGATTTCAAAGATCCATTTGGGTAGTAGTGTAGAAATTGAAACTAAATTCGCTCACATTTTCTCTGTTTATATTTGTATTGAAATTACGTGAACTGTGGAGGTTGGACGGCGATTATTTTAGATCAATAAGTTTTCTTGAATTCATTATTTACAAAATCATATGTTGTCAATTATTTGGACTTGAGATGTTTCCGAAAACTTTCATTGGCACAAAAGTACTTTTGAAAATCAATTAATCAGCCAATCTATAAGCGATAGAAGAGCAGAGCTGGAAACATGGACAGACTAAATATATGCTTCTGCTTCTGTGAATCACAGTAATAAATCATTAAGAAAAATAAAGTATAAGCTTACATTTAGGAATGAAATTTTTCTGAAATTCTGACACACTTGATTGTTTGCTTGAGTTTTTCTTTTAAAATCCGATGTAATGGGATGATTTAATTTTTCCCTCACACTTGTATTTATACGGATAATCTATGGAAACTTTCTGGAAATTTGCTCTGGAGGTTCGACGCAGTTTAGGATAAACAAAGGACACGCGTGGATTTAACAGTTATAGATTCACATGTGTCCGTATTGGTAATGAGGCGGCAGTTCCAGCAGGTTTAAGAGGAGGGTTTGGGTTCTACGATAAAAATGCACCTGTAGAGCACCAAAGTAGTCGTAGTAATTATTTAAAAGGAGGGAGATGACACAAAGTTGTGCATAAACATTGCATTTTTATTTTAGTCCATTCAAATGGAAAATAATGGGACAAAATATCATTTTCCCCTATTTTCATAAAGCCATTTTTAAAAGATGTGCGTGAGAATGAATGGGAAATAAAATTGAATTTAAAATTTAATTCAAGTTCCATGGTGAAAAATCATATTTTTTCTTTTTCTGCTCATTATTCTGGTAATTATGTTTTTTACGTGTCAAAACGGTAAAATTCAAAACATGATAATTAGTAATTCCTTCCTTGATGCTGAAGTTTGACGCAAATGTTTGAATTTATACGTCGAGATCTAGCACGGTCAGTCCGAGTTAGGGTCCCGGTCAGGTACATGTTAAGTTTAAATGCTCTGGTACAAGGCGGCTCATAGCAAGTTCTGGTTTCATGAGCCAGAGCAATGGACGGTCTGGATTATTGTTTAAAAGCTGAAATTGAGTATAAAATATTTAAATCACAGTTTAATAATGATTATTTTAATTTTATTTATAATTTATAGTAAAGCTTAAATATGAATTTTCAAATCTGACCCACAAGAAGCAAATTGACGCAAATTATATATATATGTTAATTTTGTCTACGGCCGTCATTAGAATTATATAACAAAATCTTTCAAATTGTTTGGATGCAATAGTTTTTTGAACTAAAATTAGTGTGGAAGGTCGACGCCGATTGAGATATTTAAAGGGAAGGGTTTATGATTTATCGTAGATATGTAAAACTCCTTACAATTGTACTAGTTTCGCTAAAGTTTCCACTGAATCCCGTACTATATATCTTTATTTTTGAGGGTTGCTTGAAATATCTGTAGATCTCTGGAAGTTGGCAAAAATGATGAATCAGAATACATCATTTTGAGGGGATACCAGAATTTTTTCTATGGGAACAAAATGGATTTATCAATTTAAAAGTTTAGGCACCCACCTTTTAAATTCACGTGTTAATTTGTATATAAAAGAACGAAATGAATTTAAATTTATTAAAAAACTGAAGAGGGATTTTCCTATAAATTCCGCTTATTATTATTCCCGGCATTCAAAAGTTTCTCTAAAAATACACGAATTTTCCCTCAACATTCAACAATTCGCCGCCAAACTGTTCAAAAAACTTGCTCTGCTTTACAAGAGAGACGAGCTAAAGAACGTATAAAGCATGAAGAGATAAAAAGGAAAAAAAATAACGGAATTAACGACGTCCAAGTTTCTATTTTTGTACCAGTTTATTGGGCCAGGAAATTCCTCTAACACTTGAATATTTTCAATCATAAGTTGAGAAAATCCAGCTCTTAAAATCAAATTAATAAAATGATTTAAAAAAATGTATCCCGTTTTTTACAAACGCAATTGTAATTACGCATCATTTTTTGTTACAGAAATCAGCGTTGAGTTTCACGCCGTTTACGCATTTCCATTTCATGGACCAGCAGGTAATATCGGAAGGTAACTGCCTCTGCACCAGTCCATGTGTATTTAAGTAGATTAACATTGTGGTTATGTTTTATGTCCACTCACATTAAAAACGCTGAGGCGCATTCAAGTTAGGAAGTGGAAAACTCAATGTAAACTTGGTTTTAATATTGCGAGAATTATATTTTTTATTTAAAAAAAATAATAGCTTATACAATATAAACATGAGGCAATTTTTTGTTTTCTGAAGCAGTAACAATTTGTGGTGCAGGCGGTGAGTGTATAAACACCGTGTTGGACTAAATTTCTGCATCGACGACAATGCACCTTCTATTGGTGATTAAATCATTTACATCTACAATTTTAAGTGGCGCTCAAATTGTACAACCGAATAGCCTAGTCTGCTCTTCTGCTGCCCGTAGACAACAGCATTCACTTTAAATTGTCCAGTTACGTTGTAAAACATAATCAAGTATTTCTCTAAAGAGTAATACGGTTACACAATTTTCAGTCAATTTTGGCCGAATCCCAAAATGACGCACGTCTCCAGTACTCAAGTCTTGTCTCGTACCTTAAAAAATCTCTTGAAATTCCTCAACTCTCTAATTATTACAAGTTTTCTCATCGGAGTCTAATTATTCTTGCCTCATTCAAACCATTGCTATGGAGCTCATAGAATTTATTTATGATTATTACAAAAAATCATTTTTGAAACTATAACGGCTATAATAATTATGCAGTCCCTTTCGAAGTCGTTATAAGGAGGTGTCACTGTAAACAGTTTTTGGAGTGTAAAATACACTCAGCTCAAGCCCAAACGTCAAAATACATAATAAATAAAATGTATACTGGAACCACATTAAATGCTACAATTCCCCAGAGTATCCGCACCCACAATGTCCACCGTAGGATAATTTTATACCGGAATTTCCATTCTTTGATGGAAAAAGGTAGTGATTTTAATGTTTAACAGCTACAGTTTCATGCCAACTACGGAATTTCCAGCAAATAAAAATGATTGGTTAATTGAAGTTGAACTGGAATACCGTTTTCGTACCAATAAAAAATTGTTGAAGGCAAATTAAACAAATTATTCATGCCTTTGAATTGTTGCTACTTTTCCAATTTTGGTTTTTTGGTTTTGAGGGCGGAAAAAAAGGATAGTCCCACACAAGCTACTCCTATTGCGTACATAAATTGCGTCGTAAATCGTATTTAAGCAAATCGTAGCTAAAATTTGAATTTCTATAAACTAATGGAGTAGTTTCCTCACAATAAAATTAGCTTTTGTTTGAAGTGTGAAAAATTTGTTCAAGCTTCGGATTATTGCATTTTATTTGAAGGGTGTGATATATTTTGATAAAAATTACTAAAACAATGACAAGTACATTAGAAACACAAGAATATGGAGCCCGTGGATTTAAAATTGTGCTACATAATATTTTCAACATTGAGTACTTTTTAAACATTTACGCCATACTGGAGTTTTAGTGGTTGTAGAAGTTGAAAGTGAAGGTGCTCACATTTTTTCCCCGTTCAAACAATGTTAACATATTCCGCATGTACGGCAATTGTGGCTCCAGTGGTAAACATAGGAAGTCGAGATT
>JAQFXU010005310.1:0-11881 GCA_034693705.1 Spatulosminthurus flaviceps | reverse complement strand
AGGTATTGAGCGTAACGCTATGTGACCCCTACCACCGACCCCCACCAGGGTTATGAATTATGTGAACAGCCCCTAATTTAAAATAGGCCAGAATAATTTTTTTCTTTGGTCAAAATATATTTATTCTAGGCGGGAATAGTTTTCCTTGCGCGAAATTAATTTTCAAAATTAGTTTCGGGCTTGAATAATTTTTTTTCTTTAGTCTAAATATATTTTAATTCCAGGCTGGAATAGTTCTTTTTACGGTCAACACATTTGTTTTTTATTATTTGTGGGCCCAAATAATTTTGTGAAATTATGTTTTAAAATTAATTCAAGGTCGAAAATGCTTTTTCTTTGGTCCAATTATTTAAAAAAAATTAATTCCAGGGTGGAAACACATTTTTCCTTTGTGAAATTTAAAAAAAAATTAATGCGGGGAAGATGTATTTATTTTCTAGGGTCAAAACATATTTTTAGTCAATTTCAGGCCGGAGAATTATTTTTGTGGGTCAAAATAATTTTTAAAAATTATCTACCATTTTTGAAATAATTGGAATACGTGGTATGACTTGAATCACATTTATTAATTGCCGAGCTTTCGATCACAAGCAGTGACCTTCCTCAGGGCTAATTTGCGACTGACTGCTTCTGCTAATCTTGTATATAGATAAAATTATTGAATTTTTTTTAAAAACATTATTTTACATTTTCTTAAAATAATTATTATTGTATTTTTAATCTAATAATTTTGGAATAATAGGATTCCATGCGTTGCTAAGAACTCTAATAATTTAATAATAATAATAATAAGAAAATTAACTCTAGACTGGAATAATTTTTTTTCTTGGGCTGAATTGTTCAAGTAAAGACCTGCAAATGTGAATATTTTAAAAATCTTTTTTTCCCGCGCTTTCAATTTTTTCTATAAAGAAAAATTAAGAGGAGAAACTTCAGCAGGCGAAGACTCGGATTTTGAGTAGAGACTTTTGTCCCTCGGTCATGGAAATCACGGCTCGGATGTTTCTGATCTTCACCAATTGCTCACCGTCCGTTGCCTAAAAATATAAATCATAATTTAATTTGTTTTTCTCGTGTTCGTTCATCGGAATCAGTTTTACAAAAAGGGGATGATACTTGAGCGGATTTCGTCCGTTCGAAGATTTTCCAATGATTCCCATCCATCAAATCCTTCATTCCTTGTTGACGCGTGGGAGCGGGAAGAGGGAGGAAAGCGCCAGCAAAAGAATTTCCCTTTGCTTGGGCTCGGAAGGCAATGACGAGGCAAAGATCCGTGGAGTCAATTTCAAATGAGAAAAATCCTTCCAAGTTGCTGCTGTCGTATTAAATCGGCAAATAATTATTATGATCCTCAACAAAAGATCAATTTCTCGGAATTAGCATGCTTAGTAATAAAAAATAAATGCATAAATTACTGACGTGTCGCTCGATGCGAAGAATGTGACTCCCTTGCGAGGCGGGACTTCAGTCGGGACAAAGTTATGGCGCCCACTTGTGCAGTAAAAATCTTCCCGTTTTCGGACGGTCACGTTTAAAAGGTTGACTGGATTTGTGGAGCAGAAAATAAATATAAAATACAAATGAACAACGCCATTGCTGGGCAGTTTAGCTAAAATAATGGCACGTACCGATTTCAACAGAACAAGACATTTTCTTGCCCTGCTGCGAATCCAAGTCGGGGTTTGTTTTTAATCCTCGGGATATTTTGTCCGCGATTCGGTCAACTTTTGACCTGTTTTTAGACTCATTCCTCAAAGATCCGTTGGCAGATTGGTCAGTAATTTCGAAAATGTCGAATTCAAAAATAGCACGGGGTCCCACGGCCTTCACTTGAGCTCTCACGTGTAATTGTCCAGTCGTGACTAAAATATCAACTGGTTCTTTACTGTCCCAATTCTACAATAAATTAACTGCGGTTATTTTTTGTGAGAGAATTTATCGGTAATAATTGGGAAATTATCAAAACAAAAATTACAATTGCAATTAAAATGTTCTAACATTGTTATAAAATTCTGGTGTGTTCGGCATGTTAGCCAGTTTATGATGCAAAGCTTCATCAGTGGGGACATCATGTGGAATGAATCCAATGTAGAACCAAATTGCTCCACCGGTTCCGTTAAGGCAGAAAAGGGCTAATCGCAATGAGCTGCTGATGGAGAACGAGCATAAGAAACAGCACCGTCTTCTGAAAAAGAGACCCAGGCATTAACTCATCAAATTTGCCAACAGAGGCAACAACTTGAGGAAGAATCAGCGATCGGTGCGAAATAACCCAATTATAATTTTAACAAAAGCTTCAAGAAATATTTGGATTTTAGTAAACAAAAATTCCCTTTCATGACGTAACTTGAGGTCTCTGCATTTTGTTCCGTTCGAATTAAAAGTCCAATAAAACACAAAAACTAGTTTTAAATTACAACAAACCAATAAAATTAATTTTAAAAATAAAAAAAGTCAAATGATTTTTGAAACTGTAACTTTTTATCCGTAAAAGAGGAAAAGTGCCTAAAAACCTAAACTTTCCCTGAGTTGGAAGATTTTCTACAAACACATGCAAACTACTTCGAACCTTAACCAGCGGAATATTAGCATTGTATTAAGTCATGCTTACCCTGAACCCAGAAAAATCTCACTGAAATGTCCAACGACGACGGATGGTCCAGTTATTTTAGTTTCACGCAAGAAATGAAACTTGGGGTCCGCGAGAGTAGAATTTAAATAGTTTGCTAAAAAACCCAAACAATTATTTTGAGTGAATGCACAGAAATACGAATTTTTAGGTCAACTTAAAAAACCTACACAGTTTCAGCACGCAAGACGTTGACCAGGGATCAGATGACAAAGGAATGGAATTCGAAACGGTCTGAACATTCCATCCTTGAAAAGAAGATCCGTCTTTGACCGATTTCTTTGTTCTCAATTCACTGAGCTTTACCTTCAGCCAAATCTTTTCTTCATCCCAAGTTTTACTTCGGATCTCCACACCTTGGAATTCGTCTTTGGTTTCTTCATCAGTCGATTCCTCCTGTTCTTCAGAATCAACAACCGAGCTTCCATTGATTTTTTTTATTAATAGCCTTGTCCTCCTCCTGGCGCCTTTCCATGTCCGTTAATTTCTCATTTGTTTTTTGCACCTGGAATTGAATTTCCTCGATGACTTCCCTCAAAGTCTTCGCCTCCATCAAAGCCAAGGAATTTTGAGAAGTCGACGAGGATCGAACGCCATGAAGTTCTTTTCTCAGAATTTCATTTTGTACTTCCAAACGCTCCAGTTTTTTTGACATTCCGTTCAAACGAGTTTCGATTCGTTCCATAATTGCCTCCCTGAAAAATAAACCCAATGTGCAAAAATATATTTGACAATAATATTTAAAATAATTTTAATATGATGGAGATTATTGATTAAATCTGTGGGCGCTCACATTGTATGGTTCTTCGTAAATAAGACTGCACGGCTGTCTTCCTAAAGGTGGAATTCGGAAAATTATGCCTAAAAAATATTTTGAGGATTACAAAAACTTATGAGTGTTTATTGCCCGCTGTCGCTGGGATTTTCGAGTTGCAACAAGGAACTCGCCTTCAATAGCTTAATTTTATGCTACTTTTATTTCACGACAATATTTTATTTTTATGCGGATTTGGAGAGCACTGTAGATATCCTTAGGAATAAATACCATGAGAATTTGGACTTTTACTTTATCTTTATTTAACTATAAAATGATATTTCAACGTTCGTTTTACTCACTTGAACTCCTAATTTCAATAACTATATAAATCAATAATAATCAAAGTTCTTTTAAATAATTACAATAATTATTAATGTTATTTCACTCACAAACTGAGAATTTATAATAATGATTGATTTAACTAATCACTTTGTCTTTGATAATAACTTTCTTCGGAGTTTGTTTAAGTGCCTTGGTCGAGCCTTCGGAGCTTCAGTTGACACGTCTTGTCTCTTCAGAGTCTTGAGTTATTATATTTGGCTTCTTTTTTAGCGTTGGATAGGGCGATTGCATTATCCTTTCCGAAGCCAGCACGTAACGAATGACCATTTGCATGTTCATTCGTACGTACTGACTCCGTAATGGATTCCTTCGGAAATACGTACTTTCTATCTGCGTCTTCAATTTCAGCAAGATCTTGACGCATTATATTTCTCGGCGACACCCGCGGAATATCAAAACTGAGCAGTCTACTCTCTCTGTAAGAGCTCTCCCTATAAGAGCAATAGAGCATTCTCCCTGTAGTGGCAGCATTAGATCCCCCCGTCGATGCTGCAATGTTTATTCGCGCTCTCTATAAGGGCACTCTCTATAAGAGCAATTCCCTTATAAGAGCACTAAAATTTCGTACCTTCCGTAAGCGCCCCTGTGCTTTATAAGAGCACTTCCTCAGAAGCAAATCGTAAGAATGTAGGTCTGAAACGTTTTTCTGTAAGGTGCGAAATAATAATTTCAACACAACTTCGACGTTTAAACGTGCGTTTTAAACGTTGTATAGCATTAAGTCCATAGCAACTTGAATTCAAGGATACCTCGACATGCATCATTGTATAGGTTCTCTATAAGAGCATCTCCCTATAAGGGCTACTTTGAGCTGACACATGGGGTGCTCTTATAGGGAGAGTACTCTCTATTTAAGCAACTCGCGAACTCAGCTCATTATGACGTAGCCGCACACCTGAGTTATTCTCCTTGTCTATTGGCGCGTTCAAAATCCAAAGCCAATAGACGAGGAGAATAACTCAGGTGTGCGGTTACGTCATAATGAGCTGAGTTCGCGAGTTGCTTAAATAGAGAGTAGACTAGATGCGAGTGATTGAAGTAATAAGTGAAGAGAAAAGTCTCAGTAGATGCACATTAATCGATTTCCCCTTTTGTTGTGCACTTCAATTTTGACTAACATCAAAGTGGGTCATCGAAATTGGACAAAATAATTTTTCCAAGCTGGACGACGTTTTACATCGTTTTACAAATTTTCAGCCTCCTGTCTTTAACACGGGCTTCACATATGTTTGCACTCAATGAAGATGAACAGAAGACACCCTTTACGGGAAGCTCGAGATAAAAAGTGTAAATATGCAGGAGCAGGGAAAGAATCTAAAAGGCGCAGAAAATGAAGGGGATTTTTTAGAGTGGCCAAGAATTTCCAAAATATTGGAATAGTCACAAGAATTAATCGGCAATTATTATGCACGCCAAACTCTGGGGGTGGGCGTGTTTACACTAGAAATATTCCCTCGAATTTTAATGCAGTAGATATCATTACAAAGCTCTTGGCGTCAGCTTTACAACGCTACCTACCATATTGCTTAGTGGGCTTTGGGTTTCCAGTAGGTATTGTTAAAAGTTAGGAAAACTTACATAATTAGACATCATTTTTTTTAAATCAAATGGTTTTAAAATATGAGTATGTATTGTGAACGCTGCAGATGGTCATCCTGCTTAGAAAAATTACTTTGCCCAAATTGTACGGCACACTTTGATGTTGGTCAAAAATGAACTGAACGACAAAAGGGAAAATCGACCAATATGAGTTGGGAAAAACACTCGAGGATTTTATCAGAAAGATTAGGAAAGGTAGAATTCAGACCTCAATATGCAAGTTATCTCACTCTTGCCTTCTATAAATATTTTTTCCATTCTCTAAAAGCTGAAGCTTTGGTTTGAACCCAATCAAAATTAGCTCACACAAAAGCAAACGCAACACGAAAAAAGTAGTCGCTTATCTCTGGCAATAATTCCAAGTACAAGCTCAACTTTCAGATTGAATCTGATGTACAAATTGTAACAACTGGCAACCTGTAATAGGAACTATACAACATTGCTAAACAAGCAAGTTACAAACCGGCAGTGGTATGTGGGAGGTATGGCATACTGAATGTTTTTTCTGGCACGCGCCGTGCCACACAGTTTTTTCGAACAAAAAGGCCGCTGGCAGTTCTCACGCCAGTACTGCTCAAAACGATGCCAGTGAGCATCCACTGGCATTGTCCAACGCTATGTACAATATTACAATGACTAGAGCTTCAGTCTAACTCAACTTATTTTTCTTCGACCACATAAGTAAAATAGTGGAATTAAAAAATTTGGGGGAAATTGAAAATCATTTTTCCAGCTCATCAGTGAAACACTAACCAAACTTTCATACCCAAAATCATGCTAAAATTTGAAGCCCCAAAATGGGCATAAAACCATTGCAAAATATATCCCATCACGTTCATGTCAATTTATTTCCAAAAGATCATCGCCCTTTGTAAATTAGATTTCCAATGTAGTGGCAGCCAATGGATCCTAGAAATTCTGTCACTATAGAGAGATCCCCCCATAGAGCTCCAGGCATTTTCCCTAATAAGTTAATTCCTTTCAGTTATAGCAAAACAAGGGCGAAAGTAAAAAGCACGATTAGAATTATTAATTAAATTGTAAAAGAATATTTTGCACTCGGACCTACGCTTTTTCATGGTCCATCTTCCCAATAAACTTCCTCATATAATTTTCCATCTCATTTTGTCATCATCACACACATGAAGCCACGTAAGTGAAAGTTTATCCAATCAAATTGCGCTTTTTAATGGACTCAGCTAAAAATTTTGGGCGAAATGCTAGGTGAAATTTTATAAATGCATAAATTCATTTAATATTACAACAGCTAATATTTCAAAGATCCAGACCATACGCCGTGCCAGTGTTTTCCAAGCACTCGGGGCAACGTTATAATCCCCAAATATGACAGAATTAAACAGAATTTCATGTACTGTGCATACATAGGAACTGGGAAGCTAATAGTTGGACTGGAGAGACACGCCTGTAAGAGAGAATTCGGTCTCTCGAGCAAGTGCTTCCGTCAAGCCTAGGTTTGTTAAATATGCGTTTATACGTAAAAGTGCGTCAAGTGAGGCAGAGCAGATAAAGAGGAGAGTGGCTGCTCAAGTGGCAATGACAATGACTCATGGGACGTTGGTCGTAATGTTTACTTTCACACTCAATCCTACTTGTTTATTCACTCGATATTTTACTTGCACTCCAATTTCACTCTACATTTTCCTTTTCCCTCCTCACAACAGCTTCTTTTTCTCAACTTCCACGCTTCCTTGTATTAATGAGTACCCCTCATTTCTGGAGAAATGTGAATAGAAAATTCTGCTGGAGCTTGAATTTTTGCAAAAAACTTGTCATTTTCTATGCAAAAAACTTGTCATTTTCTATGCAAAAAACTTGTCATTTTCTAAGAAAAAACGTTAGGGTGGAGTATTACAAGGGGTTAAACCAACATCTAAAGATGAAAATAGCAACTTGGATACGTTGGATGCGACTTTGCCAAAAATTACTTCCAGAGTTTCACCCAAATCCTTTCTGATGCTTTTACCACTAAATCTCTGAAGTCATGAAATTTATATTGAGCAAAACAATTATAAAGAAAGATAGGAAAATGAGTTTCTTGTAATTAACATTACTTTAGGCTAGGATTTGGTTGGAGTTTTAATTCCAGGCCAGGATAGTTCTTCCTTCGGTCAAAATATGTGTTT
This sequence comes from Spatulosminthurus flaviceps, assembly GCA_034693705.1. Taxonomy (NCBI): domain Eukaryota; kingdom Metazoa; phylum Arthropoda; class Collembola; order Symphypleona; family Sminthuridae; genus Spatulosminthurus; species Spatulosminthurus flaviceps. The sequence continues at coordinate 4,350 of JAQFXU010005310.1, read as the reverse complement.
AATCATTTCTAGGGCGAAATAATTTTTTGCTTGGGTAAAATTAATTTAAAAAAATAAATTTAGGGAAAAAATATTTTTTTCTCTGGGTCAAAATGATTTTTAGAAATTTTTTCCAAGCCCAAATAATTGTTTGCTTGGGTCAAATTAATTTTTGAAAATTAAATCCAGACCGGCATAATTTTTTCTCTGGGTCAAATTGATCAAGACTAGGGAAGCAGTCAAAGCAAAAGTATTTCCGTTAGTTGTCAAATGGTTTCGTTATGGGTATTAATTATTGTGGCTCTGATGATGAAGTGAAGGTCTGCAAGTGTGAATATTGTAAAAATCTCTTTCCATGTGCATAATTGTTTGAGCTTAACTTTTTTTAAAAATTTTGTTGTCTTCAAGCTTTTGTTTTGTTAAATTTTAACGTTCAAAAATATGCATAACGGGAATTAATTGTATTTAAATAATTTCCACTCCCTTCTGAAAAATATATGTTTATAAAACATAAGCCCATGGCCCGTGTATTAATTAAAGTGAAGAACTCCTTAGGGTGATATTCCTGTGAACTCACTCACACCAAATTCGGCCCACATGTCTTACCCATTTTAGACGTTGAAAATAAAAGTCAACAGTCAACAATTTATAACATAATATGAAGGGGGCAATGAGGCTTCAGACAGCACTAATTTGCATCTCTTAAAAATTATGATCTTCGCCAAATGAACCTCAAGCGTGTTAGAAAAGTTGCATGAGTTTTAACGCGTTTTCAGCACTCATTTTGGGACAAGCGGTTATTTTAGTGAGTGGAGCCTTGAATGTCGGGGAGACTCAAACTCGAGTCATTTTGGAAAGCAACGTTATACTCTGTAGGACGGAGAGATTTCTGTGAGAGAGAATTGGCGCTCTGGAGCAAGTGCTTCGGTCTAGCTTATGTAATGTTAAATATGCGTACACAAGGTTTGTCAGGTGTGCAGATGGAACGGAAAGGAGAGCGAGATAAACTGAGGTGGTAATGTACATCCCTTGAGCCACGATTTGGTTGGGTTTAAGAAAGGTCAAGTGTGAGGCTAAGGATTAGCCTACCCACTCGCTACCTACCTACTATACTAGTTAACATTATCAGTGACTTGGAACTGTGTCCCAAGTCACTCTCTCGTTAGTCTGAGACCTACCGCTGGAGAGTTGAGACTCTCTCTCTTCCACACACACTTACCTCAATAAACCAATACTTATAGACGCACTAACTTGTCGTGATTATCTCTCATTTGGCCAAGCAAGATATTCGGTGACCTTATGGTCAGTCATTGTGATCATCCTCATATGTGCATCACAATCCCCTCATTTTGGTGGAAGTGCGCGGGTAGGAAAAACCCGAGGGTTTTTAGAGGATTTTTGTTGTGTTTTTCCTGTGGTGAGGAGTGTAGAAGTTCCAGGAAAAAAGTGTGTTCCCCTAAAGCGGACGTCTCGGTCTCAGGCTCCATCGGGTGATCCTAAAAAAATCATCCGGTGCCCAATCCCCCTACATTTCAAAATTTTGAAAAAGGAAAAGACAGCAGGAGAAGGCGCGGAAGAAGGAAAAGAAGATGGCCTCCCTGCATATATGTACGACCTGGTAGCCCAGCTGACGAGTCATTCCTTGCTGAGGAGAAGTAGCTGCTGGAGAAGGAGTATAGGATACGTGGAAGGTGGTGAAGCAGTGCACAGTGAAGGTGCAGCGTGCAGTATAGGAGAGGAGAGAAGCTGTGCCATATATGCTATGGAACTTGCAGCCGTAGAGGTGAGAAGATGCAGCAGTAGAGGAAAGAAGAAGCAGCAGCAGAGGAGAGGAGAAGCGGAGTATGTATAGGAGCGGGGATGCTCTATATCGGAAGACGTCGTCAAGCCAGTGCACCAGCGTGACTATAGAAAGTGTATGTGTATAGTGCTGAAGTGTTTACTCCCAACGTATTTTTTTTATGTACTTATATATACTTACGGCTAATGTTGTACACTATATATGAATTTTAAATGTGGATTTTTTTCCAGGGGTTACTTTAATGTTAATCTTCCTCTCTTATATGTAACTTGTTTTTAGCACCTAAAGCGGAAACTTTATGTATATTGAGACGGCTTTATTATTTGTATGTGTATGAGTGATTCTTGCTTTTGTGTTTTTCCTGTGGCTTCGGGACGAAGTCAGCAGAAAAGGGGGTGTAGCCCAGCAAGGAATCAAGCCTCAAGATCACAAGAAGACAGTGAATAATAATAATTATTAAATATTGTATGTACATAAATGAAATGCTTACCTGATTTTGTCGAATTTGAATGGATATGTATTTGTGTGATGGATATGAGAAAAAATTGTCATTTGTAGCTCGTGATTTTGTAATTTTGAGACGCCGGGACGTCGTCTAGGGGGGAGGGGGGGTAACTGTGAGGCTAAGGATTAGCCTACCCACTCGCTACCTACCTACTATACTAATTAACATTATCAGTGACTTGGAACTGTGTCCCTAGTCACTCTCTCGTTAGTCTGAGACCTACCGCTGGAGAGTTGAGACTCTCTCTCTTCCACACACACTTACCTCAATAAACCAATACTTATAGACGCACTAACTTGTCGTGATTATCTCTCATTTGGCCAAGCAAGATATTCGGTGACCTTATGGTCAGTCATTGTGATCATCCTCATATGTGCATCACAATCCCCTCACAAGTCTCAAAGTGATTGACATGGGACTGCACCGTTTCTGATTTGTGTATAATTTTAAAACCTCGCTAATTTGGGAATGCTTTTGCCTTTTTGTCAATGCATTGAGCCCCCTGAGGTAAACGTTTTCCAAAATTTTAAAAGAACAGTGAAAAAAATAATTTGTTGCGGTTTACTTTGGAGGAACTTGAGCTTTATTTTGAATCTAAGATGATTTTTGAAACCAACTTGATTTTATCCTCTGCAGCAGATATTTTTACAATGCATTGTAAAGATTTTTATCTTTGATGAAGATTTTACTGTATACTTTGAAAATCTTGCTGGATTGACTTAAAAAATATTTTTTCTATCAAGAATAATTAAGAGGAGAAAATTTAGCAGGCGAAGACTCGGATTTTGAGCTGAGACCTTTGTCCCTCCGTCATGGAAATCGCGGCTCGGATGTTCCTGATCTTCACCACGTGCTCGCCGTCCTTTGCCTAAAAAATACACATCATGATTTCATTTTTGTCCTTGTCATTCATTTTCGTTCATTGGAATCAGTTTAAAAAAAGGAGACAATACTTGAGAGGATTTCCTCCATTCGGGGATTTTCCAATGACTCGCATCCATCAAATCCTCCAGTCCTTGTTGGCCCGTGGGAGCGGGAAGAGGGAGACAAGCGCCAGCAAAACAATTTCCCTGTCCATCCACTCTGAAGGCAATGACGAGGCAAAGATCCGTGGATTCGATCTCGAAAGAGAACAATCCTTCCAAGTTGCTGCTTTCGTTTTAAATGGGCAAATAATCACATGTAATGATCCTTAACGGGGGTTGAATATTTTCTCTGAATTAGCATGTTTGGTAATAAAAAATAAATGCATAAATTACTGACGTGTCACTCGATGCGAAGAATGTGACTCCCGTGCGAGGCGGGACTTCAGTTGGGACAAAGTTATGACGCCCACTTGTGCAGTGAAAAGCCTCCCGGTTTCGGACCGACACATTTAAAAGGTTGACTGGATTGATAGAACAGAAAATAATTAATCTGAAATGAATGGCACAATTGTTGGGCAGTTTAGCAAACTTTAACCCTTACCAATTTCGACGGAACAAGACATTTTCATGTCCTGTTGCGAATCAAAATCGGGTTTGATTTTCAAGTTCCTCGATATTTTGTCCGTGATTCGTTCAACATTTGAAATGTTTTCAAACTCATTCCTCAAAGATCCGTCGGCAGATCGGTCAGTAATTTCGATAATGTCAACTTCAACAATAGCACGGGGTCCCACTGACCTCACTTGACCTCTGACGTGTAATTGTCCTGTCGTGATGAAAATATCAACTGGTTCTGTGCTCCCCCAATTCTGCAAGAAATAAACTTTAGTTATTGCTTGTGAGGGAATTTAACGGTGATTGGGAAATTATCAATCTTAAAATTAAAATTGGCATTAAAATGTTCTTACGTTTTTAGTAATTTCCGGCGTGGTCGGCATGGCAACCAGTTTAGTATACAAAGCATCATCAGTGGGGACATCATGTGGATTGAATCCAATGTAGAAACATATTTGTCCTTTGGTTCCGTTACCGCAGAAAAATGTCAATCGCAATGAGCTGCTGATCTTGACAATGCATTTAGTTAAGTTTTGTCTTGAATAGACAGTTCGAAAAATGTCAGAAAAAATAAATAAACCAAA
>JAQFXU010005309.1:0-11881 GCA_034693705.1 Spatulosminthurus flaviceps | reverse complement strand
TGCAAATTGTTGTGCAAATTGTTGTGCAAATTGTTGTGCAAATTGTTGTGCAAATTGTTGTGCAAATTGTTGAGCAAATTGTTGTTCAAATTGTTGTGCAAATTGTTGTACAAATTGTTGTGCAAATTGTTGTGCAAATTGTTGTACAAATTGTTGTGCAAATTGTTGAGCAAATTGTTGTGCAAATTGTTGTGCAAATTGTTGTGCAAATTGTTGTGCAAATTGTTGTTCAAATTGTTATGCAAATTGTTGCACAATTCTTGATTTTTGGACCAATCAGTTTAACCAAAAACTGTTACCAGCGGCCAAATTTGAGCCAAATTTTAGCCGAAATTTGTTCATTTTGGTTCTTTTCCCGCATAACATAATAAACTGATTCTTGTTTAAATTCTTTTAAAATTTTTCACATCTGTGGAAATTTCATCCGCATCGTTCAAAATTCTGTACTCATCGGCCACAGCTGTAGCTAAATCAATTTGAGTTGTGGTTGGATGAACTGAAGCTTTGGAATTAATCAAATACTGAAATATTGCCCCTTGTATCTAAGTTGAGTCTGATTTTCCCTGACAATATCTTTTCAAATACAAATTATTTTTCAAGTAAAATAACTTTATTTCATTTCATTTCATTTGACTTTATTTACGTTTTATTCCTGATTCAGTACAATAAGAGTTTGTCTCCCATCAGTAAAACGGTCGCTAAAGTGTATTTTACAATTAATAATTTAGTTAGAGAACACTAAAAATTTATTCGTAACCGTCCTTAATGAACCCATGAACACAGTACTTAGGATCTTGTATTATCCGGAAAGTTTGTAGCCACAAGTTGCAGTCCATAATTCCATTGTATTTCTGTTATTTCTGTGAAAGGTGATGACATGCAGTAATCCGGCAATGTAAGTAACTCAAGGCTAAGATTGGTGGCAGTCAGCATTTCTTGTTTCCTAGGCGCAGCTCCATCCATTTCTTAAAGTTGTTAGGAACAAGTGGAATTGATTTTTATTCTTGAAATTATTTTGATCGAAAGTGAAGAAAAAGTATTTTTTTCTTTATTTTTCTTCAATTTCTTTTCCTTCGCCTATTTTCACAACCAGCTCCTGGATTTTACTGAAAGTTACTTCCAGAATGTCCAGTTTTCTTATCCAGGACGACGTTTTCTCCAAAACTGTATGGCTGCACTGGATTCAGCGATAAAAACTGCCCCTATGCCTAACCTTTCATGGAACCCCACTTCCAGTTAAATTAATAATTTAATTGAAAAAGGCAGAGCAACTTTCGGAAGGTGTTGCTTGCTTCGTAGTAATCCTGAAGCTTTTCACTCAAGAATACCAACGATTTTTCAATCAATTTAAGGCTAAAACTTTGTTCACTTAAATTAGCCCTGACATTTTGGCTAAAAATTACATGTGAGTTTCTTTTTAGTTGAACCATTTTAAAAAATTCAATTTTTGAATAAAAACTTGATGCACATGAAATGTGTAAAAATACATCCATTTTGATTTAACCATCAAAACTGAAATCACGCCCATTTTAAAGGTAAAGAAAGATTTTCTCTTCGTCAATATTTATTTTATTTGTTCTGTGGAAATACAATCCACATGGAAGAAATAAATTCAACTCGAGTTTCTTTTAAAACAAACATTTTCATCACCCTTTTAATGTAAATACAAGGAATTGTGGGCAAATCGTTTCACTTTTAGGGCTCGAACCGGAAGATTTCCACTTTCAACTTCGCCTTCGGCTCTGATTGAAGCGTCGCCTTTGCGTAGATTCTGTCTTTCTGAATTGTTGTTGTTTTTACGGTGCCACGTTGGACCTGAAAAGAATTCCATAAAAAGCAGCACTTGAAATGTTGGGATAAAAAATCCTTGAACCTCTTGAAAAGTTGGAGGCCTGTGCTTTATTGATTCCGCGGATATTTACACACGACACCCGCCCAAAATTTTAATGCCCCGGAAAGTTTAAAGCACAATTAGATTTTGTTGTTACAATTTGAAGGACTTACCCTGCCAGTGCCTTCATAGGGCCAGCCAACTGGTTTTCCTGACCACGAGGGCCCTTTGTCATAAATCGATTCAACTGCAGTGCCTCGAGGAAGAAATGCTGTCGCAATCCAATTAGAACCACGCGAGGAGAAGTACAAATGCAGATCAAAGTTCGGGTGAGCCAATTTGTAGGAAAACACTCCCGCCGGATAACAACACCTTTTGTAATGGAAACATCACATCTCAGTCAAATTACACACACTTCCGTTATACAAACAATGACGATTCCTTTAAATTATGTCAATTTTTTGTCATGTTTTTTTCTGAATTAATTCAAACATGGCGATACTTACTATTTCAGAACTTACCCTGGAATTTGTTTGAAAGTGAAAACCTCCCGAGTCTTGGCAGGGACAGTCTGAGGGGCCTCGTTGTGTACTTCACCCTAGGGAAGATGCAGTTTGAAGTCCTCAAGGGGCGTCTCCAAGTAATTTACTAAGAATAAGAATAAGTTATTGAAATTCTATATACGACGATAGGTTTGTTGCGTAGAGACGTGTTGTTTTTAGAAAAGGATTCCCGAAAATCAGTTAATTCATACCGATTTGGACTGTGAGAGTGTAATAAGTTGGGACTGCTGCTGAAATGGCCTCGATTGTTGATCCTCTGAAGGTCTTTCCTGACTTTGCGGACCGCAATCCACTCTAATATTCCTCAGCTGTTCGAGAATATCTCGAATTGAGCAGTTCAAACCTCTCATTTCCCACCCTTTCCAAGTCGTCCATCCTTCGGTTCATTTTTGATAAATTTCCGCTCATGTAGTGAAAAAATTCAAGGATTTGAAATATTCCTGTTTGGTAATTATCTTGTAGATTCTTCCAGTACATTTCACCTGAAGCAGCTTAAAACACAAAATTACTTTTTAACTTCTCAAGGAAAAGGTGGAATTTTGGAAATTTATAATATGTGATTTTGTAGTAAAAAACATTTTTTTAAAGTCCAGTCTCAAGCTACCTTCATCCCCGTCCTGGCCAAAGTCCAACTCTGAGGTGTTGCTCATCGAAGTCCCGCAAGTGAAATGAAGGATTAAAGTGAACACCAAAAATTGCGGGAACAGATTTTTCCACACGTAAAATCCCATTTTGAAAGCAAAATTATCCACGCAAATAATTGTGAGTGGAGCTTGGACCATTGAGCTAGAATTTCCGTGTGCGACTGAGGCTGGAAGATTCTAAACTTGAATAATTAAATGAAAGTTGCTGATCCAGAGATTGAGCAACGCCTTAACAACGCCTGCTGTGGAGGGGATGTCGAATGAATAACCCTTTGGTTTCCCTTGAGATTGGACTCACTCAGATTCAGATAAATTACTTGGGATTCCATTGAAAAGATTGGGAGTGGATCCACGTGGAATGGGCAAGGCTAAAATAATCAAGAATAAAGATATGATCATTTCAAACACATTGAATTTACGCCTACGTCTTTGCAAATTGGGGTGACATTTCAGGGGGAAAATATAAATGATTTTCAATTTCTGTTAAAATAATGCCATTTTGGACTTTTGTCCTTTTTTCGTTCCCGTACTTTTGAGCCTGAGTTTGAAACAAATTGGCTTGCTCGTTTCCGAATTAAAAGCCAAAATCAATAAATGTCTTTTTTTAGCAAGTGTCATTTAAAAATAATCTTTTCCAGAATTTTCGCCAATATTGAAAATCCCCGCTCCTGCGACGGAATTGAACGTTTTTAAATCCTCCTTTGTTGACTCCACACTCTTTTTTCCTGCAAATTCCTTTTGAATTTACTCATGTGATTTCATGAACGTTTGTAAAGTCAATTAATTAATTTCCTTGCCATTCCTCTTTCCTGTATCCATTTATAGAATTTTCGATTGTGTGTGCTGAGATGATTACGACTTTTCCCAGAAGAAAGGAAAGAGCAAGAGTCGCAAATGATCCGCTCAACATTTTATCACTCGTCCGTTTTTTTACTCTCGTGGAAAGTAAAGTTCTCCGTGTGCATTCCAATATTTACATGTAAATGTTGGAATTGCAAAATCATTTGCGATTCTGCTCTTTGCCAAATCCCTCAACTAGTATTTTTTATCTCGCTTGTATTAGCTTGCTTTTAGACAATGATCTTTGCTTTTGGGATGAATTTATTTGGTTCTTTAATTTAATACAAAAAAAGAGGCCTTTCAACTTTCGGAATTGCTCAATGAAAGCAACGTTCGTGGAATTACGCAATATTGTCAATTGTTAATTTGACCTGTCAAAAATCCGCAATAATAATTTTTTTACATTACAATTTAAGCATCTTTGAGGTGGATTAAGTCCGTCAATGGAGCTTTAATTAATAATGTCTTTTTCCAAAATCTCGTCATTCTTGATAGAAATTATTGGGATGGGTTTGTTTTTAAAAGATTTTGCTTTAAAAAACTGTAACTTTATGACGGGGCTAGAAAATTATCAAAATTCCTGTGAAAACTGGTCTAAAAGCTTTGATTTCAAATCATTTTTTTCTAATCCCCGAAATAAAAATGTTTGAGCATAAAATACCTAAATACTTGCCTGTGAATTTATAGGATAAATATTTTAACTAAATTTTCAAGTGATTCTGCAGAGGATTTTGTTGCTAAATTGTACTTCTCCCCAAAATATTTAAAAAGACAAGAGAGCGTGAAAAATCCAAGTTGGGTTTCCAGGGAAATAAAAAAGACGTAATTTAATCCCAACTAAAAAGTCTTGCGGTGTGACAAAATTTAGCCCGACGAAAATGAAAAATATTAATTGTTTCAAATTTTATAAGAACTGCTTAAAATGTAGTCCAATGCATCAAATGACGGAAATTTCGTCTAATTTTATTTTTATTCTGCCACAACATTAAATCTCAACGGGTAACTCTCAATCGTAATTATATTCTCCTGAGCCAAAGTTCTAGCAAATGTACTGAATTTCCGGAAATATTTGTACCCCCATTTAGCTCACACTCATCACCTCAAAACTTTGGTCCATGAAGAAGTAAAAATTTATCCAATGACAACTCGGAGTATTTGCACCCAAAACATTTTTAACCCAAATTCGTTTTCTCAAAAATATTTTCATCGAATGTTTTCGCAGTAAAAATAAATATTGCCCAACAATTTTAAGGCAAAATAAGTTTCGATTATCAAAATAAATTACCACACTCCTCAAATCAAGTTGAACCTGATTTTTTAAGCCAAAATCAATTTTATAAGTTATTTTTTTAAGCAAAATAAGCTGATTGGATTTTCAGTCAAGAATACAAAATTTTTTCCACACATTTTTAGATTAATCAAACTTATATCACCTAAAATATTTTCAAACAAAACTACAAAAAATTATGTACCCATAATTTTTATTAATCTTTTTGAACTGAAATAATTTCAGCCAAACCTTTTTTGGGGATAACAAATTTAGCTAAATTGTTACATCGAAAAATATTTGGAGCAAAAAATTGAACCAAATCTTTTCAACAAAAATTTGCTTATCCTCGGAACATTTGGCTCAGGAAGTCGAAAAAAACAAACTTTCTATTGAAATATTACTCAAGTCTTGTATGAATTTCAAGGTTTAGTGCGCACACGAATTAAAATTTTCTTGTCTCCTCTGAAGAATAGAATGTTTTCAAAAATTTCAAATTTTGTATAGTTCAAGCGCTGATAAATTCTAATTTTCTTATTTCGTGACGAGATTATTTTTCATCCGTTGAAGTGTTATTTGCATCGGTCGAATTCTTTTCTTATCGGCCAAAGCCATAGCTAAAAATATTTTTTTTCCAATGGACCGAAACTTCAGGCGAGCAACGGAAAGCGGAATTATTCTTTCGCCTAAATTAACAGACAGGAAAATCATATTAAAAGCAGGGGGAAAGATGTGCTGAGAAACATCGCGCTACCATTCCATGCCTCGCAAATAATAACATTAAACTTAAACAATTACAGGCGCGACAAAGGAATTCCAAGAGTGGTTCGGATAAATCAAGCGTCACCAAAATATTCCTAGCTCCGTGGGACAATTCCAGCGCCATAAAAAAATCTAAGTTCGCTTACACAATTCCAGCGCTATTTGAAAATGTTCCAAGCGCAGTGGGACTATTCCAGCGAAGTCCAACAATTCCAAGCGTGCTCAGACAATTCCAGCGTTTTTTAAAATCCTCCAAGCGTGCTCAGACGATTCCAGCGCTTTAAAAATAATTTCAGCGTTTTAAAAAGAATCGAGCGCTTTTAAATAAATTCCAGCTTTTTTTTTTAAATTCCAGTGCTTTTAAAAAAATTGAAGCGTAGACGGACCATTCCAGTTCGGTGTAATAATTCCAATCGCGCTGAGACAGATTCAGCGCTATAAAAAACCAAGCTTGGTCGGTCTTTTTCTCTACTCTGAAAAATTTCAAGGCGTGTTGAGGCAATTCCAGTGCAGTTTCACAATTCTCAACCGCGGTCATCCAATTTCACTGCTGTAAAGCACTTCCTAGCTCGCTCTGATCATTCCAGCGCTATAAAAAAATTCCAACCGCTGTCGGAAAATACCAGTGACAATAAATTTCCAAAATAGTGGAATAGTTTGTAAAATTACTCGGAAATTGAAAATCCTTGGTATTTCGGTGTGAGATGGTGGAACTTATGGGATTAGCCCTGCGCCCTGCTTTTAAAACCTACAAATATTGAAACTTGATGGCGGGATTGTAACATTTCCAAGTTTTATAAAAAGCGTTTATTTGTTTTTTCATTTAACAAACATTTTGTGAAAAATTTGACAAAACACAAAATTGCTCTAAAATATATAGATAAAATAAAAATTTGTAAACTTGATTTTCTCCAGCCAAATTCTATTCTAGCTAATAAAACATGTGGCCAATTCTTAGTTGAAATATTTTGAAAATAATGGGGATTTTCAATGATAACCTAATACACATACATGAATGTCTAAAAATTCACTGAATTTTATGAAACGACCAAAATGAAATGGCGCCCATTTGAAAGGCAAAAAGAAGGATTTTCCGTTTGCAAATATTTATTTTATTTGTTCTTTTGAAATGCAATACACATTGAAGAAATTCATTGAATTTATTTTAAAACAAATATTTTCATCACCCTCAATGGAAATACAAGGAAGGCCGGGGAAATTGTTTGGCTTTTAGGGCTCGAACCTAAAGATTTCCACTTTCACCTTTGCCGCGTCTTCTGATATAAGTGTCACCTTTCCGTAGATTCCGTCTTTCTGAATTGTTGTCGTTTTTACGATGCCACGGTCAACCTGAAAAGGTTTCCAAAAAAATTAGCAATTCAAATGTTGTGATAAAAAACACTTGAACCTCTTGAAAAGTTCGAGGCCCATGCTTTTTAGATTCCGCAGATATTTACGTACGCCACCCGCCCAAATTGTAACACCCCGGAAAGCTTAATACACAATAAGATTTAGTTGTTAAAATTTGAAGGACTCACCCTGCTAGTACTTTCATAGGGCCAGCCAACTGGTTTTTCCTCCCACGTGGCCCCTTTGTCATAAATCGTGTTAACTGCAGTGTCTCGAGGAAGAAATGCTGTCGCAATTTCGCAATAACTGCCCGAGTAGAAGTACAAATGCAGATCAAAGTTCGAATGAGCCAATTTGTAGGAAAACACTCCGTGCGGACGCCATCTTTTGTAATTGAAACATCACACGAAATTAAAATTACACAAACTTCCGTTAAATAAGCAATGACGATTCCTTTAAATTTTTTCAATATTTTGTCATGTTTTTTATTTTTTATCTAAATTAATTCAAACGTGGCCATACTAACTATTTCAGAACTTACCCTGTTGAAGTTTGTTTGAAAGTGAAAACCTCCCGAGTCTTGGCAGGGACAGTTTGAGGGGCCTCGTTGTGTACTTCGGCCCTTAAAAGATGCTGTTTGTAGTCCTGAATGGGCGTCTCCAAGTAATTCACTGCAATTAAATGGCAATATTTGAAATGGGATATTCCGCGTTTGTGTGGTTCTGAACAGTTTTTTAATTTTTAGAAAATTCCAGAAAATTAGTTTGTTCATACCGATTTGGACTGTCAGAGTGTTTGGAGATGGGACTGCTGCTGAAATGGTCTCGATTGTTGATCCGTTAAAGGTTTTTCCTCTCCTTGCGGGCTGCAATGCATTTAAATATTCTTCAGCCGTGCGTGGTTTTTTCAGTAGTTCAAACCTCTCATTTCCCACCCTTTCTAAGTCGTCGAGCCTTTGGTTGATTTGTGCCAATTTGCTCAAATCTTCTCGAGCACTGCGAAGTCCCAATTCAATTTCTTCAAGCTTCTTATGCCTCTCCTCTCCCTTCCTTTCCAAGTCGTCGAACCTTTCATGGATTTTCGATAAATTCCTCGTCACAGAGTCGAAAAATTCCAGCATTCTCCCTACCCCATTTTGATAATTATGTTGTAGATTTTTCGTGAATTGTTCACCTGAAGCGGTTCAAAAACACAAAATTACATTTTAACTCGGCGATAATTTGGAAATTTATAATTTAGGAGTAAAAACTTTTGCAAAATAACGTTTTACTTGGTTCACTTCACCCTGCAATTACCTTCATCCTCGTTCTGTCCAACTTCCGACTCTGCCCTGTTGCTCTCTGCAGTCCCACAAGTGAAATGAATGATTAAACTGAACACCAAAAGTTTAGGGAGCATATGTTTCCATACGAAGAATCCCATTATGAAAGCAAAGTCCACCAGGTACTAAAACTAATTGTAATTGAGAGGAACTTATTGGAACGTGGAGCTAACATTTCTGGCAGCGATTGAGGTAAGAAAATTCTAAACTTTAATAATTGAATGAAAGTTGTCTGGTGTAAAGATTGAGCATCGTATTAACAAATGTTGCGGCAGAAATTGTCCGTGAATAAATGAGCTTCTACAAAACAAGTTTTGTGGGACGCGAGTCCGGATGATGGGAAATAGCAGCTGCTTCGAATGAGCTATTTGTACATTGGAGGAGCAATTCTATTTAGTGAACGTTGTCTACCCATCTTTTAGACGCGAGAGAATTCTAGGAGTTTGCACTTCCAGAGAAATTCACCTTAGGGTCACAACAACTGTGGAGTGAAGGAAAGCACTCCTATTTAAAAGGTTACAATTTCCCCTGCAATTTAGTTTGTATGAGATTTTAGATAAAATAATCCGATATTATCCGGCTTAAAATGAATGGGACTATTCCACAGAATCGCGAATTCCTAGTAAGACTCAACATGGGGGGAGTAGATATTACGTGGAATTGATCGCATTTATTCCTCCATGTACATAAATGAAACTTCTTCTATGTTGCAATGACTAAGGATGAGTACATTAGCTCCTTCCTAATACGTACATATTTAAAACGATGGACTTCCTCACATTAAAAAATAATCTTGTTTACCTACACAGAAAAAGAGGCTTCCACAGAATCTTTGGCAACTTGAACCTCAGTGCTTAGGATTATCATCACATGGATGGAGTCATCCAAATTAACCTACCCAATTCCACAGAAATTGACCTCATGCAGTGTCAAAGCTTACAATTCCTTGTCAGTTTAATAAACTGGAAATTCAGCATAACATTATCTAATTGTATGAAACAAAAACAAAAGGGCTTTTCTTCATAATCGAGAATTCCGTAAAGGTAGAAAATAAATATAAACACTTCCAATTATGTACAAGTAATTATTCTCCCTGTACGTAACACTGAATGGAATGCAGCAGAATTTTGCTCTTAAGGTGTGTTTAGAGTTCACTAAAAGTTTTGGTAGAGATTCACTCCATCCAACTTTGGCAAAATATGAAATCTTCAACTGTACAAATTTAACTCCATTTTCCAATAGGTCTTATCCAAATGCATCTTTTCGCAAACAATTTTATCCCTTGCTCCATGCTAATGGCCGCTGCAGGGCTAAATGTAAATTTCTTTAACAGGGATTAAACAGCGAGACAAGGCCCCAACTGCAGGGCTGGAGCAAAAAGTATGCAATGGTAATGAAAATGTAAAAATTGGAAAAATATCAGAAAAATGTGGAGATTTTTTTGTATAGACCAAGAATTTCACATAATGTGCTTATAGGCAGTGCCATATACCTTCAAAAACTACCTTTCTTCACCCGAAGATTCCTGTGTATAGCTTCAATGATAGACGACTCTGGTGCCTACCATCAAAATCTACGCAAAATTTTGATTAAGAAGGAATTTACAAAAATTTGTTAGTAATGTTGTTATGGTCCTCAATGCGATGGGAAATAGGTCCAAAACACGGCTAAAATTAGATAGAATTTTAAATAATCCCTTGAGATATTTTGGGTTACTTTTTCCGATATGTCGATTTGAACATATTGTGCAATGCAATGGTCAAATATTTCAGAAAATTTATAGCCCAAACGATACAAGAAAATATTTTGTAATGCGACTCGCACTTTTTTTTACAAGAAGTTTCAGTTTAAAGAAATTACCTAATTCTTTTAAATATTCAGTCATATTTTCGGAGGAGACGTGTATTTGAATTTGCCACTGATAAAGGGATTCATGATTAGTGGAACGTTTTGTACACGACTGTTTCCAATCTGCTGAGGATTTTTTGAAAGAAAAACATGTGTGCCACATGGAATCCTTATAATAAAAAGTTTAAAGGAAAATTAAATTCTCAAGGACTTTGGCAGCTAAAAACCTGCAATTATTATTTTTGTTGCAATGTGGGATGAACGCATGAGCGGATTTTATGTTTTTTTTTGAGTATAGAAAATTTAGTGTCAAGGGTTTAACACTGCAGATTATTTTTATTTAGTTGGTATCTAACTATGGCGTTTGCACAGTAAGAATTTGCCTGGGTTATGGATATATAGTCATAGTGTACATGGAAAACTTAAACTTAACGAAGTTTCTAATCAGATTTGGTAAAAATTCCAAAAATACCAATCCTATTCTAAGACAAGATTCTTTTATTTTTTAACTGAGTGCAGAATAAAAAGAATAAAAAAAATATAAAAAAAATAAAAATAAAAAGAATGGCGCAATTCGCAGGCTTAATAAGTATAACTGGTTTTTCATGGAATGGAATGTCACAATCCAACGTAAATGAAAAGAAAAAGGTCCCGCCCTGTCCACTATGTGAGGAAGGAATTAAAAGTAGACAACACTATCTGGAATGTCAAGTATGCAAAGTAAAGTACCATCGAATATGCACTGGAAAACGATCTAATAAAATCTTTCGAGAACAAAAATGTCGGCCCTGGACCTGCAATGGATGCTGTACAGAAATAATTTGTAACAAGTGTAACAATGCTGTTTGTAGTTGTAATGGTCTCCCCCTGGGTAATGATCTTTTTAATAGTAATATTGTTAATATTGAAAATGACCATTCAAAAACTGAAGAGATTTGTTCTTATCCATGTGAAGTTGACTTCGGTAGGGTAAGGGGCATTAAATTCGGCCATTTGAATGTAAATGGTTTGCGCAAAAAATTCGATGAATTTAAATATTTCCTTCAATATTTTGAATTTCATGCTTTTACAATGAACGAAACTAGACTGTCCAAAGGATATGATTCTGGAATGCTAAATATTCCAAATTACAATTTTTTAAGATTTGACCGCTCCAATAATGTAGGAGGAGGATCTTGCTTTTTCATTAGGAAAGATTGTGAATACAAGATAATTAAAATAGCGACGATTTTCCCACAGCAAGTAGAGATTAATGCCATAAAACTGAAATGGAAGTTCACCAAACCTATTTTGATGATCAATATATATAACCCGCCACAGGTAGACAAGATTGAATTTTTGCAATCTCTTGAAAAATTATTGCTCGAAATAACTGAACTAAAATTGGAAATCATAATTGTTGGAGATATAAATATTAATCTTTTAGTAGATGATAAACATACATTTTATCTAAAG